>CM014100.1:294922-302422 GCA_004119915.2 Collichthys lucidus | reverse complement strand
ATGTTAATGAGATAATGACTCATGTTATGAGATAATGACTCATGTTAATGAGATAATTACTCATGTTAATGAGATAATGACTCATGTTAATGAGATAATGACTCATGTTAATGAGATAATGACTCATGTTATGAGATATTGACTCATGGTATTGAGATAATGACTCATGTAAATCAGATAATGACTCATGTTAATGAGATAATGACTCATGTTATGAGATAATGACTCATGTTAATGAGATAATGACTCATGTTATGAGATAATGACTCGTGTTATGAGATAATGACTCATGTAAATCAGATAATGACTCATGTTAATGAGATAATGACTCATGTTAATGAGATAATGACTCATGTTATGAGATAATGGCTCATGTTATGAGATAATGACTCATGTTAATGAGATAATGACTTATGTTAATGAGATAATGACTCATGTTAATGAGATAATGACTCATGTTATGAGATAATGACTCATGTTAATGAGATAATGACTCATGTTAATGAGATAATGACTCATGTTATGAGATATTGACTCATGTTAATGAGATAATGACTCATGTAAATCAGATAATGACTCGTGTTATGAGATAATGACTCATGTAAATCAGATAATGACTCGTGTTAATGAGATAATGACTCATGTTAATGAGATAATGACTCATGTTATGAGATAATGACTCGTGTTATGAGATAATGACTCATGTAAATCAGATAATGACTCATGTTAATGAGATAATGACTCATGTTATGAGATAATGGCTCATGTTATGAGATAATGACTCATGTTAATGAGATAATGACTTATGTTAAGAATATGACTCATGTAATCAGATAATGACTCATGTTAATGAGATAATGATAATGATGATAATCTCATGTTGAGTCATGAGATAATGACTCATGTTAATGAGATAATGACTCATGTTATGAGATATTGACTCATGTTAATGAGATAATGACTCATGTAAATCAGATAATGACTCATGTTAATGAGATAATGACTCGTGTTAATTAGATAATGACTCATGTAAATCAGATAATGACTCATGTTAATGAGATAATGACTCATGTTATGAGATAATGACTCATGGTAATGAGATAATGACTCATGTAAATCAGATAATGACTCATGTTAATGAGATAATGACTCATGTTATGAGATAATGACTCATGTTAATGAGATAATTACTCATGTTAATGAGATAATGACTCATGTTATGAGATAATGACTCATGTTAATGAGATAATGACTCATGTTATGAGATAATGACTCATGTTAATGAGATAATTACTCATGTTAATGAGATAATGACTCATGTTAATGAGATAATGACTCATGTTAATGAGATAATGACTCATGTTATGAGATATTGACTCATGGTATTGAGATAATGACTCATGTAAATCAGATAATGACTCATGTTAATGAGATAATGACTCATGTTATGAGATAATGACTCATGTTAATGAGATAATTACTCATGTTAATGAGATAATGACTCATGTTATGAGATAATGACTCATGTTAATGAGATAATGACTCATGTTATGAGATAATGACTCATGTTAATGAGATAATGACTCATGTAAATCAGATAATGACTCATGTTATGAGATAATGACTCATGTTAATGAGATAATGACTCATGTTATGAGATAATGACTCATGTTATGAGATAATGACTCATGTTAATGAGATAATGACTCATGTTAATGAGATAATGACTCATGTTAATGAGATAATGACTCATGTAAATCAGATAATGACTCATGTTATGAGATAATGACTCATGTTAATGAGATAATGACTCATGTTAATGAGATAATGACTCATGTAAATCAGATAATGACTCATGTTAATGAGATAATGACTCATGTTAATGAGATAATGACTCATGTTAATGAGATAATGACTCATGTAAATCAGATAATGACTCATGTTAATGAGATAATGACTCATGTTAATGAGATAATGACTCATGTTAATGAGATAATGACTCCTGTTAATGAGATAATGACTCATGTAAATCAGATAATGACTCATGTTAATGAGATAATGACTCATGTTAATGAGATAATGACTCATGTTATGAGATAATGACTCATGTTATGAGATAATGACTCATGTTATGAGATAATGACTCATGTTAATGAGATAATGACTCCTGTTAATGAGATAATGACTCCTGTTAATGAGATAATGACTTATGTTAATGAGATAATGACTCATGTAAATCAGATAATGACTCATGTTAATGAGATAATGACTCATGTTATGAGATAATGACTCATGTTAATGAGATAATGACTCATGTAAATCAGATAATGACTCATGTAAATCAGATAATGACTCATGTTAATGAGATAATGACTCATGTAAATCAGATAATGACTCATGTTAATGAGATAATGACTCATGTAAATCAGATAATGACTCATGTTAATGAGATAATGACTCATGTTATGAGATAATGACTCATGTTAATGAGATAATGACTCATGTAAATCAGATAATGACTCATGTTAATGAGATAATGACTCATTTAAATCAGATAATGACTCATGTTATGAGATAATGACTCATTTGTGTTTCAGATGTTTGCTCCCAGCCACAGGAGGAATGTCTCCGACTTCACTGATGTCTCTAGCAGAAGACACTCCCCCGACGGTCCACAGGTAGACACACATTCACCTGTCTCACTGACACACACACACACACACACACACACACACACACACACCTGTCTCACTGACACACACACACACACACACACACACACACACCACACACACACACACACACACACACACACACTCACCTGTCTCACTGACACACACATTCACCTGTCTCACTGACACACACATTCACCTGTCTCACTGACACACACACTCACCTGTCTCTCTCACCTGTCTCTCTCACCTGTCTCACTGTCTCAAATCCATTTCACTTCATTCATTGATTGATGATGTCAACCTCTCCTCCCTCATCAAGCTCTCTGATAGGCACAGACTGAAGAGGAATCTGTCCAATCGGAGCGCAGGCTCTCATCAGTTGCACGTAGGTCCTGAGCTGTGATTGGCTGCTGATGTTGGCGTGTGTCCATTGGGTTGTCAGGTGTTCTGTCGTTAACTGAGGGGGGGAGGGGAACTTTCTGGGCCGGCGCCCTCTGCTGTGTTTCATCAGTATGACGCTTCATTTTCATCAGGATGTTTCCAAACATGAAGTGAGACGACACGTTTATTCTCAAATGTCCACATGAGGATGAACGCTGTTGCCTGGAGGGGGCGCTAACACGACCTCACTTTGAATGTTGCCCAGAAAGTTGCCCAGTTTCTCCACTAACCCCCATAATCATTCATCATGTTTTAACACTTCTGACTTTCACACACTTGGGTTCTACAGATGTTGGTTCTGTTGTTGGTTCTGCTGTTAGTTCTGTTGTTGGTTCTGCTGTTAGTTCTGTTGTTGGTTCTGCTATAGGTTCTGTTGTTGGTTCTGTTGTTGGTTCTGCTGTTGGTTCTGTTGTTGGTTCTGCTATATGTTCTGTTGTTGGTTCTGTTGTTGGTTCTGCTGTTGGTTCTGTTGTTGGTTGTCAGGGTGATGCTTCACACAAAACAATAAATTACAACTCAGAAATCAATGAAATTAATCAAATGGAACAAAAGAAACAATCTTGATCAGAGACAGATGAAACTGAAATCTGATCAAATCAGATCAGATTTTATTTGTACGGCCCAAAGTCACAAAGTCCATTTTCCTCTGAGGCTTTACAATCTGTAGAGGGAGTGACTCCCTCTGTGCTTAGACCCTCGATTCAAGTGAGGAAAAACTTGCCCACAAAAAACTTTAACAGGGAAAAACGGTGGAAGAAACTTCAGGAAGAGCCACAGAGGAGGGATCCCTCTGCCAGGACGGACAGACGTGCAATAGTGTGTACAGAATAAAGAGACAACTGAAGTCCAGTTCAAAGATTTAAAAGATGATTGTGACTAAGACAGATTCTCGCTCTGAGTCTTTAGGGACATTTGAGAAGTCCCTGATGATCCAAAGGAAAGATGTGGGACATCCTGTATAGGGGGTCTCTGAGGATGTATAGGGGATCTCTGCGGATGTATAGGGGATCTCTGAGGATGTATAGGGATCTTTGAGGATGCATAGGGATCTATGAGGATGTATAGGGGATTTCTGAGGATGTATAGGGGATCTCTGAGGATGTATAGGGATCTCTGAGGATGTATAGGGGATCTCTGAGGATGCATAGGGATCTTTGAGGATGCATAGGGATCTATGAGGATGTATAGGGATCTCTGAGGATGTATAGGGGATCTCTGAGGATGTATAGGGGATCTCTGAGGATGTATAGGGGATCTCTGAGGATGTATAGGGGATCTCTGAGGATGTATAGGGGATCTCTGCGGATGTATAGGGGGTCTCTGAGGATGTATAGGGGATCTCTGAGGATGCATAGGGATCTTTGAGGATGTATAGGGATCTCTGAGGATGTATAGGGGATCTCTGAGGATGTATAGGGGGTCTCTGAGGATGTATAGGGGATCTCTGAGGATGCATAGGGATCTTTGAGGATGCATAGGGGATCTCTGAGGATGTATAGGGGTCTCTGAGGATGTATAGGGATCTCTGAGGATGTATAGGGGATCTCTGAGGATGTATAGGGGATCTCTGAGGATGTATAGGGGATCTCTGAGGATGTATAGGGATCTTTGAGGATGTATAGGGATCTATGAGGATGTATAGGGGATTTCTGAGGATGTATAGGGATCTCTGAGGATGCATAGGGGATCTCTGAGGATGTATAGGGGATCTCTGAGGATGTATAGGGATCTCTGAGGATGCATAGGGATCTTTGAGGATGTATAGGGATCTATGAGGATGTATAGGGGATTTCTGAGGATGCATAGGGATCTTTGAGGATGTATAGGGATCTATGAGGATGTATAGGGGATTTCTGAGGATGTATAGGGGATCTCTGAGGATGTATAGGGGATCTCTGAGGATGTATAGGGGATCTCTGAGGATGTATAGGGGGTCTCTGAGGATGTATAGGGGATCTCTGAGGATGTATAGGGGATCTCTGAGGATGTATAGGGATCTCTGAGGATGTATAGGGATCTCTGAGGATGTATAGGGGATCTCTGAGGATGTATAGGGGTCTCTGAGGATGTATAGGGCATCTCTGAGGATGTATAGGGGATCTCTAAGGATGTATAGGGGATCTCTGAGGATGTATAGGGGTCTCTGAGGATGTATAGGGATCTCTGAGGATGTATAGGGATCTCTGAGGATGTATAGGGGATCTCTGAGGATGTATAGGGATCTCTGAGGATGTATAGGGATCTCTGAGGATGTATAGGGGATCTCTGCGGGTGTATAGGGGATCTCTGAGGATGTATAGGGGATCTCTGAGGATGTATAGGGGTCTCTGAGGATGTATAGGGGTCTCTGAGGATGTATAGGGATCTCTGAGGATGTATAGGGGTCTCTGAGGATGTATAGGGGTCTCTGAGGATGTATAGGGATCTCTGAGGATGTATAGGGGTCTCTGAGGATGTATAGGGGTCTCTGAGGATGTATAGGGATCTCTGAGGATGTATAGGGATCTCTGAGGATGTATAGGGATCTCTGCGGGTGTATAGGGGATCTCTGAGGATGTATAGGGGATCTCTGAGGATGTATAGGGGTCTCTGAGGATGTATAGGGATCTCTGAGGATGTATAGGGGTCTCTGAGGATGTATAGGGATCTCTGCGGGTGTATAGGGGATCTCTGAGGATGTATAGGGGATCTCTGAGGATGTATAGGGGTCTCTGAGGATGTATAGGGATCTCTGAGGATGTATAGGGGTCTCTGAGGATGTATAGGGATCTCTGAGGATGTATAGGGGATCTCTGAGGATGTATAGGGGTCTCTGAGGATGTATAGGGATCTCTGAGGATGTATAGGGATCTCTGAGGATGTATAGGGATCTCTGCGGGTGTATAGGGGATCTCTGAGGATGTATAGGGGATCTCTGAGGATGTATAGGGGTCTCTGAGGATGTATAGGGGTTTGTGAAGTCACTGAGGAGGTTCTACTGGGTTCTCAAAGAAGATTTCACTAAGGCCTGATCAGACCAGATCCAGTTTTTCTTTTATTGAACCACACACACACACACACACACACACACACACACACACACACACACACACACACACACACACACACACACACACCACTCCCATGTTTACACAGGAGTCGCATTTCAAAGTTAATCTGCAGTTTCAAAGAAACCTGACAACTCATGTGTGTGTGTGTGTGTGTGTGTGTGTGTGTGTGTGTGTGTGTGTGTGTGTGTGTGTGTCTGTCTGTCTGTCTGTCTGTCTCTACAGTGCCATCTTCTGGAGAAAGCAGGAATCATCAACAAGACCAAAGTAGCCGATAATGGCAAAAAGATCAGGTGAATTTGTGGATGGTGGATGAAGAAGAAGGATCTGTCGGTCTGTCTTCTTCTGTGTGGGAGGAAGCGCTGAATGAAACAGATTTTTTTCTCTTTGATTTTTGTGAATATAGTTGTGTTAGTTTAGTTGTTCTTTGGTTGTTCTTTGGTTAGTTGAGTGTTTGTCTGTCAGCCACGCTCTGAGTAGCTGGTATGGCATCCAGCAGCGTTTTCTCCAGGCTGACACGGCTCTGTGAAGTCCACTGCTCGCATGAACAGTGCGGTGGTCCTGTTCCTAGAGAAGATAGAAAAGATAGAACAGGTGAACAGGTTGTTGGAGACAGGCTTTACGGTGAACTGGATTAGCCTGGGTTAGGAGGAGGGAACGGAGCCCGTGTCCCGAAGGAAACGGGAGGTGCACAGTCCATCCCGCTACCCCGGTCCCAACCCCGGTCCCACCTCCGGTTCTGTCCATAACGGACCTCGGTCCATCCGTCCTCAAAATATATCATGACTGCTAACTCCTGGTATGGTAAACAAACGTTCCTAAAATTGCTTGTGATTTTTTTTTTAATGTATTCAAAAGAACAATGAAAAATGCAGTCAAACTAAAAATTCACTTAAAAAGTCTAAAAATTCCCAAAAAAGGCCAAAGAAATAATATTCCGTGTGTCTGTCTAACGTTTCGACTCAAAAGAGTCTTCTTCAGGCCCAGACACACTAAAACACCAGAACCAACCAAAACCTTGAGCTCCCTAGCTGAGCTGTTGCTCCCGGGTTAGGTGCCCAGTGCCGAAGGCAAAAGATGCAGCAGCTGCAGAGAAACAACAAGCTGAGGAGATGCAGAGGTGAGAAGGAGGAGGTGGGAGGTGAAACAGGTGAAGTGACAGGTGACACTTCAGGTGAAATAGCAGGTGAATTGGTCAAAGATGTGGGTAAAACAGGTGAGGGGGGAGAGGCAGGTGAGGCTGTAGGTGAAGTGGGTGAGGAAAATAAAGTAGCAATGAACTAGAAGAGGTAGGTGAACCAGGTGAGGTAAGAGAGGCAGGTGAGGCTGGGTGGCGG
>CM014100.1:222777-289853 GCA_004119915.2 Collichthys lucidus | reverse complement strand
AAGGGAGGAAGGAAGGAAGGGAGGAAGGAGGCACATAAGAGTTCTTGCTGCAGGTGGAAGACTTCCTGTTTTACTGTGATTGTCTGCCCCCCCACATCACACCAACATGGTCCGACCCGCTGACCGGCCTGCAGAAGGACTCAGGTGAGTTCAGGTAAGTTCAGGTGAGTTTGTTTTGTCCATCTTGGCACTTTAACCTTCGACCTCCACACAAACTGAGGTCGCATCCCGCCAAAATAAAGCGTGTCACATCACGGACATCACCAGGACAGGCGATGATGATGATGATGATGATGATGATGATGATGATGCAGCTGAAGTATTTACAGGTGTGTTCACATCCTGTCTGTCAGTCTGAGGAACAGGAACTGATTTCAGTCCAGTTCAGTTTGTCTGAACCAGGTCCAGGTCCAGGTCCAGGTCCATCTATGTTTCATGTTCAGAATTCAGTTTTTTTTTTATGGTGAGCATCATCAAACTTCTTCTTCATGTGACGTCAGCGTCCTCAGACCTCCAGAGGAGCTGCAGACAGACAGACAGACAGACTGCACGTGTGCAGACAGACAGACAGACTGCACGTGTGCAGACAGACAGACAGACAGACTGCACGTGTGCAGACAGACAGACAGACTGCACGTGTGCAGACAGACAGACAGACAGACAGACAGACAGACTGCACGTGTGCAGACAGACAGACAGACAGACAGACTGCACGTGTGCAGACAGACAGACAGACAGACTGCACGTGTGCAGACAGACAGACAGACAGACTGCACGTGTGCAGACAGACAGACAGACAGACAGACTGCACGTGTGCAGACAGACAGACAGACAGACAGACAGACAGACAGACAGACTGCACGTGTGCGACAGACAGACAGACAGACAGACAGACAGACAGACAGACAGACAGACAGACAGACAGACTGCACGTGTGTAGACAGACAGACGATGGAAAGCCAGGTTCAGGTGAGTTTCATGAGTTCTCATTGGCTGATGAACTCTCTGATTTAACCATTTCTGTCAGTGTGGGGGTGTCCTGATGTCTGATCAAAACATAAACATAAACTCTTTAACCAGCAGGGGGCGCACTACAACGACCTGAGTGTCCATCAGCCAATGGGAACTCATGACACTCACCATGTGATCAGAACGCTGAAAGTCTGAGCACGTGTTGCTAACGTGTTGCTAACGTGTTGCTAACATGTTGCTAACGTGTTGTACGTCACTTGTGCAAGTGTGAGTGCAGACAAACTGCTGAAGGAGGTCAAAGTTCACAGAGCCAGCTCCTCCTCTCCGTCACCAGCTCCTCCTCTCCGTCAGCAGCTCCTCCTCTACGTCAGCAGCTCCTCCTCTACGTCAGCAGCTCCTCCTCTCCGTCAGCAGCTCCTCCTCTCCGTCAGCAGCTCAGCTCCTCCTCTCCGTCAGCAGCTCAGCTCCTCCTCTCCGTCAGCAGCTCCGCTCCTCCTCTCCGTCAGCAGCTCCTCCTCTCCGTCAGCAGTCAGTCACATGATCACACGTCTCCTCAGCCAATCAGCTGTGAGCGTAGATGAGGCGTGATGGAGGATGATGAAGCTGAACACAATGTTGTCAAACAGGTTCTTTGTGTGTGGTGTGTGTGTGTGGTGTGTGTGTTGTGTGTGTAGTGGTGTGTGTGTGTGCGTGTGTGTGTGTATGTAACTTCCTGGTTCACCTCCCCACAGGAGGAAGAGGAGGAGCTCCTCTCATCACTGTAACGACACAAACAGCTCGTTAGCGCCTCCTCAGGCTGACACACTCACACAGCTGTACAACAGAACCAGAACCCGTGGTACCTCTGTTGGCCTTGCTGGGGTAGATCTTGGCGAAGTGTCGGTACTCGTCTGGGGGAGGGAAGTCGTCCAGAGGATGGAACGAATACTTGGATTCAAAATCATCTGAAGAAGAAGAAACAACGATGAGTCAGCAACCTGGACACACCTGGACACACCTGGACACACCTGATACTACATGAGCTGAGGACAAATGAACGAAAGGTCAGAGGATGGAGAGAAGAACCACCAACAGAACCCTAAACTACGACCGAGAACCCAAACTACGATCGAGAACCTAAACTACGACCGAGAACCCAAACTACGACCGAGAACCCCAAACTACGACCAAGAACCCCAAACTATGATCGAGAACCCAAAACTACGACAGAGAACCCAAAACTACGAACGAGAACCCAAACTACGAACGAGAACCCAAACTACGACAGAGAACTCAAACTACGAACGAGAACCCAAACTACGAACGAGAACCCAAAACTACGACAGAGAACCCAAAACTACGAACGAGAACCCAAACTACGAACGAGAACCCAAAACTACGACAGAGAACCCAAAACTACGAACGAGAACCCAAACTACGAACGAGAACCCAAACTACGACAGAGAACCCAAAACTACGAACGAGAACCCAAACTACGAACGAGAACCCAAAACTACGACAGAGAACCCCAAACTACGAACGAGAACCCAAAACTACGACAGAGAACCCCAAACTACGACCGAGAACCCCAAACTACGACCGAGAACCCAAAACTACGACAGAGAACCCCAAACTATGAACGAGAACCCAAAACTACGACAGAGAACCCAAAACTATGAACGAGAACCCAAAACTACGACAGAGAACCCAAAACTACGAACGAGAACCCAAAACTACGAACGAGAACCCCAAACTACGACAGAGAACCCAAAACTACGACCGAGAACCCAAACTACGATTGTTATAAAAATCAGGGTTCCACAGCTAGTTGGATGTTTTAACTTATACGATGTTTGTTCCTCAGGGCACGTCCCTTTGTTGCTGTTTTCCTGAGGCTGGCAGGTGAGGTAACGTTCAGGTTAATGTGTGAACACAGGGACTTCAGGGACAGGTCAGAGAGGAGACAGATCGGGGACATACTGGCTACTCATTAGAGGACATGTTAAAGAAAGCTGTTTAAATGCTTCATATGCAAATTGACTGTTAACAGTTTACAGGGGTGACAAGCATCTTCAGGAAACTGAAGGAGAAACCAACTGTCAACGTTCCTCAGGAGCTTTTTCTCTGTGACCCCTTCAGTGCTGCACTGTGAAACGCTCCTCTTGGACAAGAACAATAAATTCAACTTAAACTTTGATGCTTTGAATCCGATCCTCCTTATTTAAGGGTTTCTCTTTAAAAATTCCCGTAACAACGATCGAGAACCCAAACTACGACAGAGAACCCAAACTACGACCGAGAACCCAAACTACGACCGAGAACCCAAACTACGACCGAGAACCCAAACTACGACAGAGAACCCAAACTATGACCAAGAACCCAAAACTATGACAGAGAACCCAAAACACGACCGAGAACCCAAAACTACGACCGAGAACCCAAAACTACGACCGAGAACCCAAAACTACGACCGAGAACCCAAAACTACGAAAGAGAACCCAAACTACGATCGAGAACCCAAACTACGATCGAAACCCAAAACTACGACCGAGAACCCAAACTACGACAGAGAACCCAAACTACGACCGAGAACCCAAAACTACGACCGAGAACCCAAAACTACGACAGAGAACCCAAAACTACGACAGAGAACCCAAACTACGATCGAGAACCCAAACTACGATCGAGAACCCAAACTACGATCGAAACCCAAAACTACGACAGAGAACCCAAAACTACGACCGAGAACCCAAACTACGATCGAAACCCAAAACTATGACAGAGAACCCAAACTACGACCGAAAACCCAAACTACGACCGAGAACCCAAAACTACGACCGAGAACCCAAAACTACGACCGAGAACCCAAAACTACGACAGAGAACCCAAACTACGATCGAGAACCCAAACTACGATCGAAACCCAAAACTACGACCGAGAACCCAAACTACGATTGAAACCCAAACTACGATCGAAACCCAAAACTACGACCGAGAACCCAAACTACGACAGAGAACCCAAACTACGATCGAAACCCAAAACTACGACAGAGAACCCAAACTACGACCGAGAACCCAAAACTACGACAGAGAACCCAAAACTACGACAGAGAACTCAAACTACGATCGAGAACCCAAACTACGATCGAAACCCAAAACTACGACCGAGAACCCAAACTACGACCGAGAACCCAAACTACGACCGAGAACCCAAAACTACGACCGAGAACCCAAAACTACGACCGAGAACCCAAACTACGATCGAAACCCAAAACTACGACAGAGAACCCAAAACTACGACAGAGAACCCAAACTACGATCGAGAACCCAAACTACGACCGAGAACCCAAAACTACGACCGAGAACCCAAACTACGATCGAAACCCAAAACTACGACAGAGAACCCAAAACTACGACAGAGAACCCAAACTACGATCGAGAACCCAAACTACGATCGAAACCCAAAACTACGACCGAGAACCCAAAACTACGACCGAGAACCCAAAACTACGACCGAGAACCCAAAACTACGACAGAGAACCCAAACTACGATCGAAACCCAAAACTACGACAGAGAACCCAAACTACGATCGAGAACCCAAACTACGATCGAAACCCAAAACTACGACAGAGAACCCAAACTACGACCGAGAACCCAAAACTACGACCGAGAACCCAAAACTACGACCGAGAACCCAAACTACGACAGAGAACCCAAAACTACGACCGAGAACCCAAAACTACTTCTACTACTTTGGGTCTGGTTCTGGTTCAGAGGACTCACCGACAAATGAGCGAGGGATGGAGGAGGAGGCGTGTCCGTTGCGGAGCGGAGGGGGAGGCGGGGGAGGAGCAGCGGGGGTGCGGGTGGGCGGGGGAGGAGGCTTCCCTTTGACGGGGGGTTCAGAGGAGAGGGAGGGGCTACCATGTGTCCTGTAAGGAGGAGGAGGCGGGGCTTCTCTTCCACCCGCCCTCGACGACTGGACGGGAACAGGAGGCGCTGAGGACAGACAGACAGGTGATCAGACAGGTGTGCGTGTGTCTGTGTGTGCGCGTGTGTGTGTGCTGCACTCACCGGCTCCTCTACCTGGCGTCTCTCTGACGGGGGGCGGCGGCCTGTTGGCGGCCTGTTGGGAGGGGGTGGGGGAGGCAGGAGGAGGAGGAGGGGCGGGGCCTCTGGTGGGGGTGTGGCCTCCGGGTGAGGGGGCCGTCCTCTTGTTGCTGAGCGAGTTGTGACGCTGCGGCAACTCGGGTGCCGCTTCGCCACCTGTCGGACCGTTGGTGATGCGGTAAGGTGGAGGGGGCGGGGCCAGAGAGGAGGAGGCGGGGTTTCCTCCTGAAGTGGGAGGGCGTCTGCTGTTGCCAGGAGACGGGGGAGGTTTGGAGGGGAGGGGCGGGGTGTTGTTAGGGGTCGGGGGGAAGGGCTTCTCTCTGTTGTAAGAGGAGGAGGAGGGAGGGGAGGGTGCGTTACCACGGCGACAAAGAGGAGGAGGTGGAGGCGGGGCAGAGGAGGAGTGCTTCATGGTGGTGGAGGGCGAGGAGGCTGCAGAGGAGGGCGAGGAGGGGGAGGGAGAGGAGGACAGGTTGGGCAGAGAGGGACGCTGGGAGCGTGACGCCTCCATCGGCGACTGCGCCTGAGGGGAGGGGCTTTCTGTGTCGTCATGGCGATGGCTGGGAGGGCGAGGCGCCGCGGCTCGAGTGGAGGGAGAACGACCCGACGACCCGTCTGCAGGTAGAGACACACAAAACATAGGTACTGTGTACACCTGTGAGCTCCACCTGTGAGCTCCACCTGTGAGCTCCACCTGTGTGTGTGAACTACACCTGTGTGTGTGAGCTACACCTGTGTGTGAGCTACACCTGTGTGTGAACTACACCTGTGTGTGAACTACACCTGTGAACTACACCTGTGAACTACACCTGTGTGTGAACTACACCTGTGAACTACACCTGTGTGTGAACTACACCTGTGTGTGTGAGCTACACCTGTGTGTGAACTACACCTGTGTGTGAACTACACCTGTGTGTGAACTACACTTGTGTGTGTTTGCTACACCTGTGAACTACACTTGTGTGTGTTTGCTACACCTGTGAACTACACCTGTGTGTGTGAGCTACACCTGTGTGTGAACTACACCTGTGTGTGAACTACACTTGTGTGTGTTTGCTACACCTGTGAACTACACTTGTGTGTGTTTGCTACACCTGTGAACTACACCTGTGTGTGAACTACACCTGTGTGTGTTTGCTACACCTGTGAACTACACCTGTGTGTGAACTACACTTGTGTGTGTTTGCTACACCTGTGTGTGAACGCTACACCTGTGAACTACACCTGTGTGTGTTTGCTACACCTGTGTGTTTGCTACACCTGTGAACTACACCTGTGTGTGTTTGCTACACCTGTGTGTTTGCTACACCTGTGAACTACACCTGTGTGTGTTTGCTACACCTGTGAACTACACCTGTGTGTTTGCTACACCTGGTGTGTTTGCTACACCTGTGAACTACACCGTGTGTGTTTTGCTACACCTGTGTGTTTGCTACACTGGAACTACACCTGTGTGTGTTTGCTACACCTGTGAACTACACGTGTGTGTGTTTGCTACACCTGTGAACTACACCTGTGTGTTTGCTACACCTGTGTGTTTGCTACACCTGTGAACTACACCTGTGTGTGTTTGCTACACCTGTGAACTACACCTGTGTGTGTTTGCTACACCTGTGTGTGTTTGCTACACCTGTGAACTACACCTGTGTGTGTTTGCTACACCTGTGTGTTTGCTACACCTGTGAACTACACCTGTGTGTGTTTGCTACACCTGTGAACTACACCTGTGTGTGTTTGCTACACCTGTGAACTACACCTGTGTGTGTTTGCTACACCTGTGAACTACACGTGTGTGTGTTTGCTACACCTGTGAACTACACTTGTGTGTGAGCAGCACCTGTGTGTGAACGCTACACCTTTGAGCTACAAGAAGAAAATCCACGTCACCTCCAACTGGTCTTAGTTTAGGAACTCCGCCCGTGAACAGCCCTCCGATTGGTGGAGCAGAACCTGGCGGGCTTCCTGCTGCGCTCCCATTGGCTCCCCCTGTTGCTGCTCCGCCTCCTTTGGGCTCTGAGAACCACAACCATTGGACAAAGGTGACTGAGGGCTCCGCCTCCTGAGGGTATGATGTCACTACACTACACTGACACTACGATGACATCACAGATCATAGGGTGAGGAGGGGTGCAGGTGAGGTGATGATGTCACACACTGAGGTGAGTTTACGCTCCCACGCAGCTCCGATGACATCATCGACCGCAGTCTATGACATCACAGGCTAAGAGCCAATCAACAACATTTATTCTATAAAGTTTGTGTTCAGACAGAACATGAAGTTTCACACGCCGCCGACACGTGATCACATGATCACACTGCCACGTTGTGACATCACTCAGAGCCGGAGTCTGGAGGGGGCGGGGTTTATTTAATAGACTGCAGCTATTGGACAGTTTGTTCAGGTGTGAACTGGTTGTGGTTCTGAACGGACTCTTATCACGTTCACGCCGTCTGTCAGGTGAACTTCATGTCCTGTCTGAACACTTGGCTCGCCTTCACAGGTGTTCTCACCTGATTAGACCAGCTCTAGACCAGGTCTGATAAAAACACCTGAAAACTCTGATTAATCCCAACACGGCACAGATTGAAGCCAGGATGACAGAATCCATCATCACGTACACAGCCAGGTATGTAAGCCCAGCATCGTTCATGGTCGCAGAACAACAGATGGAATCAATCAGAGTTCAAGGATCAGTCGGATGTTTCCGGTGTTACGGAACAATCAGAGACTGAAGTCACTTGTTACCTCCTCCAGCACAGGTAAACAGGAAGCAGGTGAGTTTATCAGCTAGCTTAGCACAGCTAGCTGCTGCTCACATGCAGTTTTGATGCTAAGACGCTAGCATGCTAACTCTGTCACACTGCTGAGGAGGAAACATCACAGGGTCTCAGAGACTACGTCCAGGTTTTAGACAGTCTGCGGGGACGTCACGGAGACTACGTCCAGGTTTTAGACAGTGTGGGGACGTCACGGAGACTACGTCCAGGTTTTAGACAGTCTGCGGGGACGTCACAGAGACTACGTCCAGGTTTTAGACAGTCTGCGGGGACGTCACAGAGACTACGTCCAGGTTTTAGACAGTCTGCGGGGACGTCACGGAGACTACGTCCAGGTTTTAGACAGTCTGCGAGGACGTCACAGAGACTACGTCCAGGTTTTAGACAGTCTGCGGGGACGTCACGAAGACTACGTCCAGGTTTTAGACAGTCTGCGGAGACATGGACTGTTCAACAACAATAGTTGGGACATACAAACTTTGTCTTCTTCACTGTGAGTGGACAGAAACATTCATGTGGACAGCAGACAGTAAACATCAACAGTCAGAGCAGAGCAGGACGCCAGAGGATCACTTCTCACCAGCCGCTCCATCACCTGTCCATCACCTGTCCATCACCTGTCCATCACCTGTCCATCAGCTCAGACAGTGTGATGAAGAGATTTTAGTATTTAAAGCATTAATATTGAAAATCATCTGTCAAAGAACACAAATAATATTAAAGACGTGAGACGAGGACAGAAAACAATGGAACAGAAACAAACATGAAGACCAAACTCAGAGTCTGTCTGAACCTGTCTGGTTCTGGTTCGTGTGGACAGGAAACGTGGCGGCTGGCTGAAGGCCCGCTTCGACCCGCCTCGCCCTGCGTGGCGCTCTAACGTGTTGAAGGGGTGTGGTCTTACTCTCTAGTGAAGGGGCGGAGCTCTTATCTGTGGCCGTCCTCTGCTGCTCCTCGGACGGCGCCCCCTGCTGTGAAGGCGGGCTCTGTTGCTGGTGTAGGTACTGGTATAAGCGAATGTATGGGTGGTCTGTGGGTGGTGTTTGGCTCTTTGGTGTTTGGCTCTTACTGTCGAGCAGCGGAGCGCTGCGGTCGTTCACACCTCCACCTTCTTCAGCCGCGCGCCTTTACAGATGTCAGACAGCAGAGCGCCGCGACCTTTGACCTCCTCTCTGCTCAGCTTAGGAGGGCTGGTGTTAGCCTGGGGGGGGCAATGACATCATCAGTCAGCTGTGAACACGAACTCCTGTCCAGTCCAATCAGAGAGCTGGGATTGTGTTTGTGTGTGTGTGTGTGTGTGTGTGTGTGTGTGTGTGTGTGTGTGTGTGTGTGTGTAGTTACCTGGCTGAAGGTGGGTGGAGGTGGGGGTCCCCCTGGTGGTGGGGGAGGAGGGGGAGGGATGGGCATCCTGCTGCTGTCACAACACACACACCTGAAACACACAAACAGTCCACGTCACATGTTCCGCTGTATCCATGGAAACCAAACTGTTCTCTATCAGCATGCAGGGCAGCCAATCAAATCACTTCAATCCAATCAACTTCACAAAACAAGAAGGGTGACAAAATACAGCGTAACACCGGTGTACAATGAAACCAGGTCTACATGACGTCCCCACAGACTGCCTAAAACCTGGACGTAGTCTCTGTGACGTCCCCGCAGACTGTCTAAAACCTGGACATAGTCTCTGAGACGTCCCTGCAGACTGTCTAAAACCTGGACGTAGTCTCCGTGACGTCCCCGCAGACTGTCTAAAACCTGGACGTAGTCTCTGAGACCGCAGACTGCCTAAAACTTGGACGTAGTCTCTGTGACGTCCCCGCAGACTGTCTAAAACCTGGACGTAGTCTCCGTGACGTCCCCGCAGACTGTCTAAAACCTGGACGTAGTCTCCGTGACGTCCCCGCAGACTGTCTACAACCTGGACGTAGTCTCTGAGACGTCCCCGCAGACTGTCTAAAACCTGGATGTAGTCTCTGTGACGTCCCCGCAGACTGTCTAAAACCTGGACGTAGTCTCCATGACGTCCCCGCAGACTGTCTAAAACCTGGACGTAGTCTCCGTGACGTCCCCGCAGACTGTCTACAACCTGGACGTAGTCTCTGAGACGTCCCTGCAGACTGTCTAAAACCTGTAGTCTCTGTGATCAGACCTGGTTTATAACAAACAGCTTCATGACTATAAACGGGGTTAAAATTACGTTTTCTTTCACATCTGATCAGAACCAGTCCAACTGGACCTGTCAGAGCCGGTCCAGTTGGACCCGGACACAGTGAGGACAGTTCTGAAGCGGTCTGAGCCGTTTGATTTGAGCCTCGTCAGTTAGCATCATCAGCACCACGGCCTGACAGCCTGCTAGTCACGTTAGCTTCTCTGCCAATCTGTTCTCCAGCTGTTTAATAATAAACATCTGTCCCCACACACACACACACACACACACACACACACACACACACACACACACACACACACACACACACAGCTGTTCTTCAGGGATGTGCGGAGTTAGCTAACCAGCTAGCCCAGCCACATAGCAGTGTGTTAACATTAGCATTAGCAGGAGGTCTGCAGCATCCCCGATGCATCCGGTCACACAGGTGATAAACCGTACCTGTGAGTGTCACCGGCTCCGTGCGGGTTAGCTCATCCTCCGGTCCGTCTGTCTCCAGGTGTCTGTCGGTGTGTGGACTGTCTGTCTGTCTGGCTGACTGTCTCACCCTGAGGACAGTTAGCTCTCCGGTTAGCCGTTAGCCTCTCTGCTGCAGAGCAACACTGAGCAGCGTCACGTGACCAGCTGACCGCAGCTGCTGCAGCAGGTGATGGAGCAAAGTATCCGGATACTTTACTGCAGTACCGCTACATAATTACTCTGTTACTACAGTAACGTATCACACGAGGTTATTGCAGATTCATGAGTGTTTGAGTTTTGTTTATTGTATAATTTATTTCATTAATTTAAATGTAATTTTATTGTTAGTGTGTATTTTGTGTTAAACACTCTGGGGCATTAAAAGCTGAAAAAACACCTGTTAAAACATCCACACTAACACCAGCAGGACACACTGTTAAAACATCCACACTAACATCAGCAGGACACACTGTTAAAACATCCACACTAACATCAGCAGCACACACTGTTAAAACATCCACACTAACATCAGCTGGACACACTGTTCATCCACACTAACATCAGCAGGACACACTGTTCATCCACACTAACATCAGCAGGACACACTGTTCATCCACACTAACATCAGCTGGACACACTGTTAAAACATCCACACTAACATCAGCTGGACACACTGTTCATCCACACTAACATCAGCAGGACACCACTGTTCATCCACACTAACATCAGCAGGACACACTGTTCATCCACTAACATCAGCTGGACACACTGTTAAAACATCCACACTAACACCAGCAGGACACACTGTTAAAACATCCACACTAACATCAGCAGGACACACTGTTAAAACATCCACACTAACATCAGCAGCACACACTGTTAAAACATCCACACTAACATCAGCTGGACACACTGTTCATCCACACTAACATCAGCAGGACACACTGTTCATCCACACTAACATCAGCAGGACACACTGTTCATCCACACTAACATCAGCTGGACACACTGTTAAAACATCCACACTAACATCAGCTGGACACACTGTTCATCCACACTAACATCAGCAGGACACACTGTTCATCCACACTAACATCAGCAGGACACACTGTTCATCCACACTAACATCAGCTGGACACACTGTTAAAACATCCACACTAACATCAGCAGGACACACTGTTCATCCACACTAACATCAGCAGGACACACTGTTAAAACATCCACACTAACATCAGCAGGACACACTGTTCATCCACACTAACATCAGCTGGACACACTGTTAAAACATCCACACTAACATCAGCTGGACACACTGTTAAAACATCCACACTAACATCAAACATCCACACTAACATCAGCAGGACACGCTGTTAAAACATCCACACTAACATCAGCAGGACACACTGTTCATCCACACTAACATCAGCTGGACACACTATTCATCCACACTAACATCAGCAGGACAACAATGTTAAAACATCCACACTAACATCAGCAGGACACACTGTTAAAACATCCACACTAACATCAGCAGGACACACTGTTAAAACATCCACACTAACATCAGCAGGACACACTGTTAAAACATCCACACTAACATCAGCTGGACACACTGTTCATCCACACTAACATCAGCAGGACACACTGTTAAAATATCCACACTAACATCAGCTGGACACACTGTTAAAACATCCACACTAACATCAGCTGGACACACTGTTCATCCACACTAACATCAGCTGGACACACTGTTAAAACATCCACACTAACATCAGCTGGACACACTGTTAAAACATCCACACTAACATCAAACATCTACACTAACATTAGCAGGACACGCTGTTAAAACATCCACACTAACATCAGCAGGACACACTGTTCATCCACACTAACATCAGCTGGACACACTGTTCATCCACACTAACATCAGCAGGACACACTGTTAAAACATCCACACTAACATCAGCTGGACACACTGTTAAACATCCACACTAACATCAGCTGGACACACTGTTAAACATCCACACTAACATCAGCTGGACACACTGTTAAACATCCACACTAACATCAGCTGGACACACTGTTCATCCACACTAACATCAGCTGGACACACTGTTCATCCACACTAACATCAGCAGGACACACTGTTAAACATCCACACTAACATCAGCTGGACACACTGTTAAAACATCCACACTAACATCAGCTGGACACACTGTTCATCCACACTAACATCAGCAGGACACACTGTTAAACACCCACACTAACATCAGCTGGACACACTGTTAAAACATCCACACTAACATCAGCAGGACACACTGTTAAACATCCACACTAACATCAGCTGGTCGGTGTGGTTACAGTGTGTCCTGTGCAGAGAGGGAGAGGGGAACAGACTGTGGAAATCTGAAGGAGCAGAGTCATCGCGAGATTTCTGTCTCTGGACTGATTAAAAGAAAACAACAGGAGAGGAAATGTCCAGCAGATGGCGGTAAACGCAACACCAAGGATGCCGACTGCCAATAAACACCAGAGAAGAAGAATAGGAAGATTCCTGATTGGTTCAACCTGTTTCAACGTCATTGTCAAGCGGCCAATGAGCTCGGTCGTGACGGGTGGCGGGTGTTTGAAAACAGAAATGGCTGCCGTCCGATGGTGAGTTTATTTCATCAGCGCCGAACACTCCGCTAACGTTCACACAACGTTTGTTTAATGTTTGTTAACGTACACACGGAACGTTTCGGAAAGTTTCAGAATATTTCAAACGGTGGAAAAATTAGTGTGCTAACTGACTGCTATTATCTGTGTGTGTGTGTGTGTGTGTGTGTGTGTGTGTGTGTGTGTGTGTGTGTGTGTGTGTGTGTGTGTGTCAGTGTGTTACAGCGCTGTGATCCGGTTCTCTTGGATCCGTGTTCTGACTCTGAGCAGCCGGACTGTGCTGAAGCTGAAGCTGCTCGGATGGTGCTTTACCTGACTGTGCGTCACGCACACACACACACACACACGGTGTTGTTGGCGTTAATGTGTTGTTGACAGACAGACTGACTGTGTGTGTGTGTGTGTGTGTGTGTGTGTGTGTGTGTGTGTAGGACAGTCGTCGTGTCCAGAAGGTTCTGGGTCGTCAGCTGTTTGTTCTGGACTCCATGATGTCGCTGTTGGAAGGTCTGAAGTCTGCCCAGCAACTGATGACGCAACCCTGCCCCCCCCAACCAGGTACACACAGACTGAATATACCTGTCTGTCTGTCTGTCTGTCTGTCTGTGTTAAACCTTTTTAAATGTTTAGAAGTAACTACACATTGGCGTGTGTGTGTGTGTGTGTGTCAGAGGGCGGGGCTCGCAGCAGGTGGAAGGCCCTGAAGGTGGAGTACAGGTCAGGGGTGGAGGAGACGGAGACTCTGCTCAGATCTCTGCAGGACAAGATCCAACACATCGACAACAGAAGACACACACTCACACAGCTGATCACACACAAGGTACACACACACACACACAGCTGATCACACACAAGGTACACACACACTCACACAGCTGATCACACACAAGGTACACACACACACACACAGCTGATCACACACAAGGTACACACACACTCACACAGCTGATCACACACAAGGTACACACACACACACAGCTGATCACACACAAGGTACACACACACACTCACACAGCTGATCACACACAAGGTACACACACACACACACAGCTGATCACACACAAGGTACACACACACACACAGCTGATCACACACAAGGTACACACACACACACAGCTGATCACACACAGCTGATCACACACAAGGTACACACACAGCTGATCACACACAAGGTACACACACACACACACACACACACACACACAGCTGATCACACACAAGGTACACACACAGCTGATCACACACAAGGTACACACACAGCTGATCACACACAAGGTACACACACAGCTGATCACACACAAGGTACACACACACACACAGCTGATCACACACAAGGTACACACACACACAGCTGATCACACACAGCTGATCACACACAAGGTACACACACAGCTGATCACACACAAGGTACACACACACACACAGCTGATCACACACACACAGCTGATCACACACACACAGCTGATCACACACACACAGCTGATCACACACACACACGTGGACTCTGTTGCTGTTCACCTACAATACCCAGAATCCTCCCTTGTCTCCTCTCAGATGCAGCAGAGTGAACAGCTGGAGTCTCTGCAGAAGGCCCAGAATGCATTGCAGTCATGTGATCGTCAGCTGACCGGGCTGAGGGCGGAGTCAGAGGCGGCGCTCAGTCAGCTGATCAGCTGGCAGCGGCTCAGAGATGAGTGAGTGTCGTCAGGTCAGGTGATCATGGATGGACAGTTGTGATTGGTCACTAACTGGAGCTCACCTGTCAGGTTGCAGGTGTACGTCTCTGCCGTACAGGAAGTGATGCAGATCAACCTGCTGTCCTTCAACCAATCAGAGCTGTGTGTGGAGCTCAGGCCACGCCCCTCCTCTGAACAGGCATCCAATGAGCTGGATCCACTGAAGCTGTCAATCACCTGGAGTCATGATGAGCGCTTCAGCCTGCAGGTAACCACACCTGAGTTCACCTGCTAACATGCTGAGGCTGTCAAGCAGCTGATTGGCTGAGCCTGACTGTGTGTGTGTGTGTGTGTGTGCAGGTGAGCGGGGGGGCGGCCGGGCTGGTGGAGGACTGCGTGTCGGGCCGGTGGTCGGAGCTGAGCGCCGCCCTGCTGGACGTCATGCAGTGTTACATGGGTCAGTTCCAGCTGCTGTCAGAGATCCAGGGGCTGAGGGCCAGGTGAGCTCCCACAATCCTCTCTGCTGCTCAGATCAATGACCAATAATCAGCTGTGATGGCGAGCGTGTGACCTCTCTGCGTGTTTCTTCAGCTTCGCCATCGACTGGCGTCCGGCTCAGCGTCTGCTGGTCTACCTGAAGACGGCGGTGCTGGTGTGTCACCTGGAGGTGGAGGACGGATATCCGAGCGCCGGACGAGCCCGGCTGCTGTCGGTACGACGAGACGGACAGCCGCTAGACACGTGTGGACTGAAGGTGAGACACAGACACGTGAAGATGAAGACACAACGTGAAGACATCGCCATGAACTCACCTGTCTGTCTCTCTTTCACCTGTCTCTCCTCCAGCCTCATAAATCTGATCCCAGTCTCACAGACTGGTTGGTGTTTCTCTGCAGCAGTCCTCTCGTCTGAGCGCCTCGTCCTCCTCGTCCTCTTCGTTATTTTGTAAAGTTCATGTCACTTCCTGTCTTCATATTAAACAAATAAACGTCACAAACTGTCAGCTGACTTGTTTATTTGTTCCCGAAATAAAAGTTCACTAACTTCCTGTTCATGCTTTTATTTTGAAAACCTGTCCCAGCATTGACATCACACACACACACACACACACACGCCATCCTGGAGGTTCAAGGTACAATTCAAGGATTTCTGTCAGTGAAGTTTCAAACTGTGGTGGTGGAGGTCGACGTAGAGCAGCTGGTGGTTCCTCCTGCTGCCTCCTCATTGGTCGCTGATGTTTTAAAGGTTTTCACCAATCAGAGAGCAGAGAGTGTTTGATTGGTCGCGTGTGAGGCTTCAGTTCAACCCACTTCTCCTCCAGAGTCTGTAAAATGATGAAAAACTTCAAAATAAAAGTCCAACTGTCCAAGTCTGATTACTAAAACAGAAATGTGAAGACGAAGCGTTCAGGGCCCGCTGTAATTATCAGTTCATGTCTTTACAACATCAACACAGATACGAACATGACAGACAAATAATTATATATTCATAACAAAACAAACTGTAGAGTGACTCTGTCCTACACGTCTGTTCAAGCATCACTGGATATTTGTATTTACAGTTTATACAGAGGATCAGCTGCATGATGTGTGGAACGGCTGACTGTACTTAAACACATCGTCTCTCCTCCTCTGCTGTCTCATTGGTCAGTGGAGCTGTCTGTCACTGCCGTTGCCGTCGTGCTATTGGCTGGTCTCTTCTCTGTGAAGTCATTGCGGTGTCCTCTCACCCACGGCCCGCGTCCAGGATGTGCTTAGCTTAGCTTAGCACAAAGACTGGAAGTGAAGGGAAACTGTTAGCCTTCAGTTATGAAGTGAAATGTCAGACTGTTCCTTTAAGTCGTCCTGTCAGGCTGTACGTTGCAGACTCTTATTTTGGCGGGGAGCTGAGCGCTTTCACTGATGACATCATCACGTTAGTCTTTATGATGCGATGACATCAGAGACAGCGAACAGAGAGCGCTGTGACATCATCAGTGAGGTCATCAGACAGTCTGCGGGGACGTCTCAGAGACTACGTCCAGGTTTTATACAGTCTGCGGGGACGTCACAGAGACTACGTCCAGGTTTTATACAGTCTGCGGGGACATCACGGAGACTACGTCCAGGTTTTATACAGTCTGCGGGGATGTCTCGGAGACTACGTCCAGATTTTAGACAGTCTGCGGGGACGTCTCAGAGACTACGTCCAGGTTTTATACAGTCTGCGGGGACGTCTCAGAGACTACGTCCAGGTTTTATACAGTCTGCGGGGACGTCACAGAGACTACGTCCAGGTTTTAGACAGTCTGCGGGGACGTCACAGAGACTACGTCCAGGTTTTAGACAGTCTGTGATGACGTCACAGAGACTACGTCCAGGTTTTAGACAGTCTGCGGGGACGTCACAGAGACTACGTCCAGGTTTTAGACAGTCTGTGATGACGTCACAGAGACTACGTCCAGGTTTTAGACAGTCTGCGGGGACGTCACAGAGACTGAATGCTGTCCTCAGGACAGAGTCGTGTTGTTAGAAAGCACAAACACATTGACATCAGGTGACACAGGTGAGGTCAGGTGACATTCAGGTGACATGCTGAAGCTTCTGGACATTGTTGGACTGTCTTGGCTGACGTAACATTTCAGTGAGACATGGGGGACGGCTACAGTACGTGAGGAGTGGCAGAGCGGGGTCTCCAGAGACCGGGGTCTCCCTGCTCAGCCTCCAGTGTGTTCTAGAAGCTCTGACCCTGTCTGTCTGTCTGTCTGTCTGTCTGTCTGTCTATCTGTCTGTCTGTCTGTCTGTCTGTCTGTCTGTCTGTCTGTCTGTCTGTCTGTCTGTCTGTCTGTCTGTGTTTGACCTGCGACCCGTCCGTGGCGTACCCGCCTCTCACAGTCTGTTGAGATAAGCTCCACCCACCCACGGCCTGATAAAGAAAAGCGGTTTTGAAAAATGAATGGCAGTTTTACTCACGTGACTTAATTTACATACAGTCAAATGTTTCTGCAGTTTACTGCTCGCGGCCTCCAACACGTCTCTGTCTGCATTCATGGGCCTCATTGTTCATATCTGTCGCCATGGAAACCAGGTTTGTAACTTGCAAAGCAAGTGAGATAGAAGAAGAGAGACGACTGTTGCTGCTGAGAGGAAGATATGAACGATGACCTGAGCTCTGCCACGTCAGCCTCAACTTCTGCTTTGTAGTGACAGAAACATTTCAGGCAGCGCCTCCCTGCACAGCAGTGGAGCAGTTATCAGCTGTTGTAAAACTCAGGATCATACTGAGGTGCAGATGTTTTCATTCATATGTGTGTGTCCTGTCTTTTCCTGAGCAGGAAACCATGAAGGATGTTATGATACTGTCTGTATCCTCAGGGAGCCGCGTCTCTGTGTGAAGAATAATAAATTCAACTTAAACTTTGACACTTTGAATCCTCCTTATTTAAGGGTTAGGTGTATCATATTAATAAAGACAGTTTGAACATTGTTGTTTTTCATATATTTACGCTGTTTGTGCTGCTACACATACACTGTGAACAGCTCATCATATTTATAGATGTCCTGTTTTTCTTGGATCCTTTTAAACTTGTATATTTAATATTTGCTGTGTCTTGCTGTCTGCAGCAGGACGTGACGTCAGCGCTGCGTGCCGGTCTTGACTTGGACATGAATGGGTCAGTCTGTTTATCAGTCCATTGGTTTGGACTGAGACGTCTTTTATTTCTAGTTTTTGACACAGTCTGAAACATTCACACACTCGTGGATCACGTTCACATCACACTTTAACACTGACCTGCACCAAGGTGTAGCACTCAGCCCGTCAGTGATGATCAGCAGCCATGGTGAGACAGAGACTCCCACCAAACATGCAAATTGTACCTGCGACTGTGTGTGTGTGTGTGTGTGTGTGAGACTGTGTGTGTGTGTGTACGGTGTGTGTGAGACTGTGTGTGAGTGTGAGACCTTCACAGGTGTACATATAAAGGAGCATGCGTCCTGAACACACACTCACCTTTGACCACAGGGCTTCACTTGGTGCACGACATCTCATCCTGACGGCCGGCGAGTCTGGAATCAACTCAAAGAATCTTGTGTACACTTGAATTGATGAAACAGCGTTTACCAGCCCGGTGTGTGGATATACTGTGTGTGTGTGTGTGTGTGTGTGTGTGTGTGGATATACTGTGTGTGTGTTACGTGTCCGCAGTGTGAACAGTTACTGACTGCAGTGATGAAGGGAAACACGGTGACCCTCGCCCCCCTGTGGTTCCTCGCCCCCCTGTGGTTCCTCGCCCCCCTGTGGTTCCTCCTCTGCTGGATGTCACCTGAAGTCTCCATGGCGGTGAGTGGGCGTCTGATCATCAGTGGACGTTACCTGTGAAGGATGTTTGCAGCTACTTTGCTGCTCACGTGTGATTTAGAAATCGAAAATCCTGTTTAAGATACTCGGATACTCTGAAGCTCGACCTGAAAAACACAGAAATCAAAATATAAAAAAATGAAAGTCAATTATTTTTTCAAAAGTATTCTAGAACTGAATACAAATCAATTTCAACTGAAGCGGCTGATTGACAGTCAGTTTTCTAAAGCAGTTTAACATTTCATGCATTAAGTTACTATTAGCTGCTCATCAGTTTCAGGAGCTAACCATTCACACACAGGGACCTGAGGGAGCTGGGGATCGAACCAGCGACCATCCGATTAGTGGACGACCCGCTCAGCACAGCTGCTGTGTAATGAGAGTGTAATGAGAGCTGAGGTTGATTCTGAGAGTTGGACTTGTTCAAGTTAAAACGTGTGTTCATAAAGGTAAAAGAAAGTGCTGATTACAACGCTTTGACATAAATGATAGAGTCAGTGTGCTTCCAGCTGTCAATCAAACCCAGCAGAGACTTCATCATGAATCTTATTGTTTACTTCACATTAGTTCATTTATATTAAAACTATGTCATTCACACGTTTTATGTAATTGAAATGAATAATTGAATTCTGGTCAAAACATTTGTTTGAGCAGTTTTTTGTTCTTATTAAAGTTTTGAACTTTAATGTTGCATGTCTGGAAGCAGACGGTATCATGCAGCACTGTGTGACCATCTGCTTCTGTGATCTGATACATCACTGTTGTCACATGTTGTGTTCTAATATATCAGACTTATGCATATTCACGTATTTTTCCTGTTTCAGAACATTCCATCATTTGACAAGCCGACCCCACTGAGCATGGAGGAGGATTCAGTCGACGACATGTACTTTGGCTGCACAGACGATATGGTGGACATCAGTAACACATACCTTAAGAAAGAAAAGAAAGATATGATGTGGGATGAGAAAGTAATAAAGGACTGCATTAAAAGGACAGTTAAAGAAAATAAGAGCAAGGCTCTGACTGAAGATCAGCTGCGAGCACTCTGTGCTTATACAGCAGCTGTCCTGCACGTAGCCTTCAATAAGGCCGTCAGAGCAGAGCGCACAAACTACGGCTCCACATTTAAATACCACTCGTTACATTACCTGCTGACGTCTGCCATCCAGGTCCTGAATCCTCATCATGCCATCTGCAACACTGTTTACAGACGGACTAACTATATCTATACTGGCAAGGTCAATCAAATCATTCGGTTGGGTTACTTTGGCTCCACCTCTCTCGTAACAACCCTGACAGGTTTTGGTGCAAACAGCTGCTTTAAAATTCAGACCTGTTCAGGTGCAGATGTGCACAGGTATGCACAAGTTCCAGAGCAGCAGGAAGTGCTCATCCCTCCCTATGAGCAGTTCAAGATAACTGAGATTCACGATGGTCAGGGTACATTTGCGGAGCTGACAGACTGTAGGAGAGTCTTTGTCTTGGAGAGTGTGGGAGGTCGGAGCTCTCTGAACTGTAAGCTTGTTACCACGGAGACTGAGAAACAGTTTCCTGTCCCTGCCTCCTTTAAACTGTCTGTCGATGCTCGGGGTTAGTTTCCTCGTCGTGTTCAGCAGCAGCATGTTGTCAGTTACTGTGTGCACTCACACATTGTTCATGTCTTGTTGGGGTGTGTTGCATTAAAGAGTTTAAACTGTCATGTTGGTCGTCTGCTGTCATCAAACTGCTCAGCTCCGTTTGACTGCTGAAACATTTTACACCCAAACACTGAGTTCAGTTACAGCTGTGAAGTAAAACATGCTTTATGAATGAGTGTCAGACACGTTGCATGTGAACATGGTACATATGAATTAAGTGACACTAAAACTAACGAGGAGATGGAACTGGAAACCACATGCTTTAACTGAATGAATATTACAGATCTACTGAATTTAACTCAGGAAGTTATTTCAGGTCGACACCTCATCTGAATATTTATAAGTCACATTTGATCAGGATGACATGAAGCATGAATTGAAAAGAATATGTGACAGTGTCCACAGTGTAAAACAGGGACAGACAAACAGATCTGAGGTCAGTGTGTACAGTAGACGTCATACTCAGTGGTGACATCAGCAGTGATGTCATCGTACTCTTCATCCAGTCCACTCCTTCCTTCAACACGCTGGGTCGTCACCATGGAGACGGCTGGTTTGTCTCCATGGAGACGGCTGGTTTGTCTCCATGGAGACGGCTGGTTTGTCTCCCGTCTTCCTGCTCCAGCAGATGGACAGCAGACCACTAGATGGCAGAAGAGTCTGATCACAGACACAGAGGAGGCTGATGGAGGAGAACAAGAACCAGGACCAGGACCAGGACCAGGACCAGGACCAGGATCAGGACCAGGAGTTTGATTTAAAGCTCAGACTTCCTGCAGTCATTTCACCCAGACGTGCAGAACAAACACAAACATGATCCTGCAGTAGAAATCATGAACTTCCATCAGCTCACCTGCAGAAACAAACAGAGGTCAGTGAGGCAGCGTTCACACCTGGAGTTAACAGCTGGTCTGATCACAGGTGGACAGCTCTGAAGGTGTGAATGCACCAAGAAGACTCGAGGACACGTTCAGATCGGATCCCTCAGACCACGTTCAGAGGTCCGTTTAAAAAGCTCTGATCTGCTGAGTTTGAGGAGAAAATAAAGAAACTTTGTGAAACTCTGGAAGTGACACCTGAGCTGTCCAGGTGTGATGGATCAGCCAGGACGCATGACAGACTCCATCAGCTCACCTGTAGCTGTCAGCAAAGGCACACCTACAAAGACAGAGCAGGGTGAAAGGTCAGAGGTCAGCAGGTTCCCTCTGTTAGTGTCAAACATGTAACAGAGCTCATCAGTGATGTTCAGAGAGTCGCTTCACCTGCAGCGTGTCTCCTCTGAACATGGCGGAGAACATCTGTCACAGGCCAACCAATCACAGGTAGACACCTGCTGACTGGATCAGACACAGGTGAGTCTGACAGCTTTCATACCTGACTGATTCCTGCTCAGGCTCACAACTCCAACCAGGACCAGAACCACAACGAGAACCAGGAGAACCAGAGAAAACACAACGGCTCTGATGAGGGAAGAGGAGAGAGGGGAGGAGGTTTGAGGAGGAATCAGGAGAACCTGGTTAGTTCACGTCTTTCACCATTTTTGGGTTCTTATTGTCGGTGAATATTAGAACCTGAGTGAACACGAGCGAGGAACGTCTGGAGACCATTCGTCCATCAGGATGGACCAAACTTGGTGGTCTGGTCGCTCCTTTGTCCAGAACTGGTTTCACACCAGTACACTCCAGTGTCAGACTGACGGAGAGTCGATGGAATAATAATAATAATAATAATAATAATAATAATAATAATAATAATAATAATAATAACATTATTATTATTAGTAGTAGTAGTATAAGTATTAGTATTATATACTATTGTTATTGTGCTCCAGGTACTGACGTGAACAGACAGTAAGTGGCACACACTGGCAGACTGGACCGGGCCTGTGGTTCCGTCCAGCTGCAGTGACCTGCTCGGTCCGTCCGGGGGCGCTGGCGTCCATCACAAACACAGCGGCCGCCATTTCGCTGCTCGGAGCGGAAGAGGAAGCGTCCAACATCCTCCGGTAACACCGAGCGTGTCATGGAGGTCCCGGGACCGGACAGCGACTGGAGGAGCCCGCAGTTCCGTCAGAAAGTGGTCGCTCAGATGTGAGAAAGCTCGGTTCTGTGTTCACTTTGTAGGCCAGTCGCTGGCTCTGGTTCCGTTAGCCGGACGAGCTAAGCTAGCGTTAGCGCCGCAGGAAACAGCGTGACGTCAGACCGTGCTAATAAAAACAACTGTAAATTTAAACCGAGTTATAAAAAACAAAGTTAGCACGGGTCCGTGGAGTCCCATGGAGACGTGTGGCGATAGGTTCTGGTCCAGTCTTTAATTCGGCTCAGCTGAAACCAACAGAACCGAGTTTAACTGGACCTACCATCAGGTTTCGATGTTAGCTTCATTAGCTGCTAATGTTAATGAGTTAGCTCTGTGTGAGCTGTGAGTTAGCTCTGTGTTACAGGGTTCCCACGGGTGCTTGAATTCCTTGAAAATGCTTGAATTTCAATTCAGTGTTTTCAAGGTTGTGAAAATGCTTGAATTTTTTTGTGAAGTGCTTGAAAATGCTTAAAATTTGTGTGATGTCTATCTCAATAAACCAAGGGGCTACCAGCCCACCTTCCGTATTTTGGTCTTTAGCTGTGAGATAGCTCTGTGTTAGCTCAATGTTAGCTCTGCGTTAGCTGTGAGTTAGCTCAATGTTAGCTCTGTTTTAGCTCAATGTTAGCTCTGCGTTAGCTGTGAGATAGCTCTGTGTTAGCTCTGTGTTAGCTCTGTGTTAGCTCTGCGTTAGCTGTGAGATAGCTCTGTGTTAGCTCTGCGTTAGCTCTGCGTTAGCTGTGAGTTAGCTCAATGTTAGCTCAATGTTAGCTCTGTTAGCTGTGAGTTAGCTCAATGTTAGCTCTGTGTTAGCTGTGAGTTAGCTCTGTGTTAGCTCTGCGTTAGCTGTGAGATAGCTCTGTGTTAGCTCTGTGTTAGCTGTGAGTTAGCTCTGTGTTAGCTGTGAGTTATCTCTGTGTTAGCTCAATGTTAGCTCTGTTTTAGCTCAATGTTAGCTCTGCGTTAGCTGTGAGTTAGCTCTGTTTTAGCTCAATGTTAGCTCTGTGTTAGCTCTGCGTTAGCTGTGAGATAGCTCTGTGTTAGCTCTGCGTTAGCTGTGAGTTAGCTCAATGTTAGCTCAATGTTAGCTCTGTTAGCTGTGAGTTAGCTCAATGTTAGCTCTGTGTTAGCTGTGAGTTAGCTCTGTGTTAGCTCTGCGTTAGCTGTGAGTTAGCTCTGTGTTAGCTGTGATTTAGCTCAATGGTAGCTGTGAGTTAGCTCTGCGTTAGCTGCGAGTTAGCTCAATGTTAGCTCTGTGTTAGCTCTGTCTTAGCTCTGCATTAGCTGTGAGTTAGCTCTGCGTTAGCTGTGAGTTAGCTCTGCGTTAGCTGCGAGTTAGCTAAATGTTAGCTCTGTGTTAGCTGTGAGTTAGCTCAGTGTTAGCTCTGTGTTAGCTCCGTGTTAGCTCCGTGTTAGCTCAGCGTTAGCTCTTACATGTTTGGAGATGTGAGATTTAATCTAAATTGTTGTGATGTCATACGAACACGTCATATGTTTACATACGAACACGTATGATGTCACTGAACACAAGTGCATGTAGGTTAACATTACATACATGATCATATTTATATTTCTTTATGTGTACAAAGTGCAGCATGATCCGAATATAGGTCAGAACCAGGTTGATCAGCAGGCATCTGTTTTTACAATCAGCTGATATGATTTCATATTCAGGGAAGTAACACAGGAACAAAGTTTGATCGGCGTGTAAACGATCAGTGTGTTTCCTTTCAGTGAAGAGGCGATGAGGAAGGCAGGAACTGCACACACCAAGTCGAGTAACGACATGGAGAACCACGTCTACGTCAAAGCCAAGTCTAGAGTAAGTTCTGGATCAGGGTGGAGGGTCAGTGTCGCTGCAGACTTGATGACGTCTGTTTGTCTTTGTCAGGAGGAGTATTTGTCTCTGGTGGCGAGGCTCATCATTCACTTCAGAGACATCCGTGAGTATGACAGTGAACACTGAAGCTGCTGTGAGGAGATCGAACAGGCGACAGTTAATCACCTGATGTGTCCTCTTTACAGACAAGAAGACGCTGGGAGGTCCAGGTACGTGGACTCTGTTTGGTCTCTGTTTGCTGTGTTCTGTCTCTGCTGGACCTGTCACTACCAGACTCATGGTGTTCATGATTCTGCTGTGCATGTTGGAGCTGCGTAATATTGTCTGTTGTCTACTCTTCTGCTAGATCCCATGAATGCCCTGACTAACCTGACAGGGGGCCAGGGCGCCATTGGCATGGGGCCTCGCCCCACCGGTGCTCCAGTGGGTGGCATGGGGGCCATGGGGCAGATGCAGATAGGCCAGCATGCCATGGCAGGGGTGGCTGGAAACCCACAAGCCAGTGAGTGTTTCCTCCATGTGGTGTTGGGTGGTGCTGGCTGCGTCTGAACTTCATGTGTTGGTGTCAGAGCCGGTCTCACTTTCAGCCTCTGCTTTGGCACGTTGTGTGTGTTTGAGACTCCAGAGTGTCTCCTCAGACTGGTTCTGAGCTATAGACCGGGTCCGTCCTTCATCTTCTTCTCGCTCATTCTACAGTAGGAGGTCCAGGCCAGATGCCGATGCAGCAGATGGTGCAGGCGCAGCAGCAGCAGCAGCAGCAGCAGTCCATCCAGTTCCAGCAGTTCCAGCAGGCCCAGCAGGCCCAGCAGCAGCAGCAGCAGCAGCAGCAGCAACAGCAGCAACAGCAGTTCCAGGTCCAGCAGCAGCTGAGGGCACAGCAGCTGCAGCAGCAGCACCACCAGAACCAGCAACTTCAGCAGCAGCACCAGAACCAGCAGCAGCAGCAGGCCCAGAACCAGCAACAGCAGAACCAGGTACACAACCACGGGGTGCAGGCCAAAGAATGTTTATCTCTGCAGGAGTGGAGCGGCTGTTACCATGAGGAGAGATGAGGCGGAGCTGCAGGGGTGGAGAGAGTCAGCATGTATCTTGGTGTGTTGTTCAGATGGTCGTGAGCTTTGGGTGAGGAGGGTGAGGAGATGTAGGAGAAGACAGGAGTCAGCTGGTCTGGGAAGGCCATGGGGTCCTGCAAGAGGAGCTGCACGAGGAGGACTTGTATCTTTATCATGCTGCCAGCACCTCCCAGATCAGCTGTGAAAAGTCGATGGATGGATTAAAGGTCCAGTGTGTCCAAGTGTCAGTGAAGGAAACCGTGATCGAGTTCTAGCTCACACAGTACCTGATGTTAGACAAACTGACCAGGAGTTCAGAACCAGAACCACAATGTAAATGTAACATTGCAGCTGACTTCACCTGACTCCATCTTCACCTGACTCCATCTTCACCTGACTCTATCTTCACCTGACTTCACCCGACTCTATCTTCACCCGACTCTATCTTCACCTGACTCCATCTTCACCCGACTCTATCTTCACCCGACTCCATCTTCACCCGACTCCATCTTCACCCGACTCTATCTTCACCCGACTCCATCTTCACCCGACTCCATCTTCACCCGACTCCATCTTCACCCGACTCCATCTTCACCCGACTCCATCTTCACCCGACTCCATCTTCACCCGACTCCATCTTCACCCGACTCCATGTTCACCTGACTTCACCTGACTCCATCTTCACCTGACTCCATCTTCACCTGACTCCATCTTTACCTGACTCTATCTTCACCTGACTTCACCTGACTCCATCTTCACCTGACTTCACCTGACTCCATCTTCACCCGACTCTATCTTCACCCGACTCTATCTTCACCCGACTCTATCTTCACCCGACTCCATCTTCACCCGACTCTATCTTCACCCGACTCCATCTTCACCCGACTCTATCTTCACCCGACTCCATCTTCACCCGACTCCATCTTCACCCGACTCCATCTTCACCCGACTCCATCTTCACCCGACTCCATGTTCACCTGACTTCACCTGACTCCATCTTCACCCGACTCCATGTTCACCTGACTTCACCTGACTCCATCTTCACCTGACTCCATCTTCACCTGACTCCATCTTTACCTGACTCCATCTTCACCTGACTTCACCCGACTCCATCTTCACCCGACTCCATCTTCACCCGACTCCATCTTCACCCGACTCCATCTTCACCCGACTCCATGTTCACCTGACTTCACCTGACTCCATCTTCACCTGACTCCATCTTCACCTGACTCCATCTTCACCTGACTCCATCTTCACCTGACTCTATCTTCACCTGACTTCACCCGACTCTATCTTCACCCGACTCTATCTTCACCTGACTCCATCTTCACCCGACTCTATCTTCACCCGACCATCTTCACCCGACTCCATCTTCACCCGACTCTATCTTCACCCGACTCCATCTTCACCCGACTCCATCTTCACCCGACTCCATCTTCACCCGACTCCATCTTCACCCGACTCCATGTTCACCTGACTTCACCTGACTCCATCTTCACCTGACTCCATCTTCACCTGACTCCATCTTTACCTGACTCTATCTTCACCTGACTTCACCTGACTCCATCTTCACCTGACTTCACTGACTCCATCTTCACCCGACTCTCTTCACCCGACTCTATCTTCACCCGACTCTATCTTCACCCGACTCCATCTTCACCCGACTCTATCTTCACCCGACTCATCTTCACCCGACTCTATCTTCACCCGACTCCATCTTCACCCGACTCCATCTTCACCCGACTCTATCTTCACCCGACTCCATCTTCACCCGACTCCATGTTCACCTGACTTCACCTGACTCCATCTTCACCCGACTCCATGTTCACCTGACTCCATCTTCACCTGACTTCACCTGACTCCATCTTCACCTGACTTCACCTGACTCCATCTTCACCCGACTCTATCTTCACCCGACTCTATCTTCACCCGACTCTATCTTCACCCGACTCTATCTTCACCCGACTCCATCTTCACCCGACTCTATCTTCACCCGACTCCATCTTCACCCGACTCTATCTTCACCCGACTCCATCTTCACCCGACTCCATCTTCACCCGACTCTATCTTCACCCGACTCCATCTTCACCCGACTCCATGTTCACCTGACTTCACCTGACTCTATCTTCACCCGACTCCATGTTCACCTGACTTCACCTGACTCCATCTTCACCTGACTCCATCTTCACCTGACTCCATCTTTACCTGACTCCATCTTCACCTGACTTCACCCGACTCCATCTTCACCCGACTCCATCTTCACCCGACTCCATCTTCACCCGACTCCATGTTCACCTGACTTCACCTGACTCCATCTTCACCTGACTCCATCTTCACCTGACTCCATCTTCACCTGACTCCATCTTCACCTGACTCCATCTTCACCTGACTCTATCTTTACCTGACTCCATCTTCACCTGACTCCATCTTTACCTGACTCCATCTTCACCCGACTCCATCTTCACCCGACTCCATCTTCACCCGACTCCATCTTCACCCGACTCCATCTTCACCCGACTCCATCTTCACCCGACTCTATCTTCACCCGACTCTATCTTCACCCGACTCTATCTTCACCCGACTCCATCTTCACCCGACTCCATCTTCACCCGACTCTATCTTCACCCGACTCCATGTTCACCTGACTTCACCTGACTCCATCTTCACCTGACTCCATCTTCACCTGACTCCATCTTCACCTGACTCCATCTTTACCTGACTCCATCTTCACTTGACTCCATCTTTACCTGACTCTATCTTCACCTGACTTCACCTGACTCCATCTTCACCTGACTCCATCTTCACCTGACTCCATCTTCACCTGACTCCATCTTTACCTGACTCCATCTTCACCTGACTCCATCTTTACCTGACTCTATCTTCACCTGACTCCATCTTCACCTGACTCCATCTTTACCTGACTCTATCTTCACCTGACTCCATCTTCACCTGACTCCATCTTTACCTGACTCCATCTTCACCTGACTCCATCTTTACCTGACTCCATCTTCACCTGACTCCATCTTTACCTGACTCTATCTTCACCTGACTCCATCTTCACCTGACTCCATCTTCACCTGACTCCATCTTCACCTGACTCCATCTTCACCTGACTCCATCTTCACCTGACTCCATCTTCACCTGACTCCATCTTTACCTGACTCTATCTTCACCTGACTTCACCTGACTCCATCTTTACCTGACTCCATCTTCACCTGACTCCATCTTTACCTGACTCTATCTTCACCTGACTTCACCTGACTCCATCTTCACCTGACTCCATCTTCACCCGACTCCATCTTCACCCGACTCCATCTTCACCCGACTCCATCTTCACCCGACTCCATCTTCACCCGACTCCATCTTCACCCGACTCCATCTTCACCCGACTCCATCTTCACCCGACTCCATCTTCACCCGACTCTATCTTCACCCGACTCTATCTTCACCCGACTCCATGTTCACCTGACTTCACCTGACTCCATCTTCACCTGACTCCATCTTCACCTGACTCCATCTTCACCTGACTCCATCTTTACCTGACTCCATCTTCACCTGACTCCATCTTTACCTGACTCTATCTTCACCTGACTTCACCTGACTCCATCTTCACCTGACTCCATCTTCACCTGACTCCATCTTCACCTGACTCCATCTTCACCTGACTCCATCTTTACCTGACTCCATCTTCACCTGACTCCATCTTTACCTGACTCTATCTTCACCTGACTTCACCTGACTCCATCTTTACCTGACTCCATCTTCACCTGACTCCATCTTTACCTGACTCTATCTTCACCTGACTTCACCTGACTCCATCTTCACCTGACTCCATCTTTACCTGACTCTATCTTCACCCGACTCTATCTTCACCCGACTCTATCTTCACCCGACTCCATCTTCACCCGACTCCATCTTCACCCGACTCCATCTTCACCTGACTCCATCTTCACCCGACTCTATCTTCACCTGACTTCACCTGACTCCATCTTTACCTGACTCCATCTTCACCTGACTCCATCTTTACCTGACTCTATCTTCACCTGACTTCACCTGACTCCATCTTCACCTGACTCCATCTTTACCTGACTCCATCTTCACCCGACTCCATCTTCACCTGACTCCATCTTCACCCGACTCTATCTTCACCCGACTCTATCTTCACCTGACTTCACCCGACTCCATCTTCACCTGACTCTATCTTCACCTGACTCTATCTTCACCTGACTCTATCTTCACCCGACTCCATCTTCACCCGACTCCATCTTCACCTGACTCTATCTTCACCCGACTCCATCTTCACCCGACTCCATCTTCACCTGACTCTATCTTCACCCGACTCCATCCACCCGACTCCATCTTCACCCGACTCCATCTTCACCCGACTCCATCTTCACCCGACTCTATCTTCCACCCGACTCCATCTTCACCCGACTCCATCTTCACCCGACTCCATGTTCACCTGACTTCACCTGACTCCATCTTCACCTGACTCCATCTTCACCTGACTCCATCTTTACCTGACTCTATCTTCACCTGACTTCACCTGACTCCATCTTCACCTGACTTCACCTGACTCCATCTTCACCCGACTCTATCTTCACCCGACTCCATCTTCACCCGACTCCATCTTCACCCGACTCCATCTTCACCCGACTCCATCTTCACCCGACTCCATCTTCACCTGACTTCACCTGACTCCATCTTTACCTGACTCCATCTTCACCTGACTCCATCTTTACCTGACTCCATCTTCACCTGACTTCACCTGACTCCATCTTCACCTGACTCCATCTTCACCTGACTCCATCTTCACCTGACTCCATCTTCACCTGACTCCATCTTCACCTGACTTCACCTGACTCCATCTTCACCTGACTCCATCTTCACCTGACTCTATCTTTACCTGACTCCATCTTCACCTGACTCCATCTTTACCTGACTCCATCTTCACCTGACTCCATCTTTACCTGACTCCATCTTCACCTGACTCCATCTTCACCTGACTCCATCTTCACCCGACTCCATCTTCACCCGACTCCATCTTCACCCGACTCCATCTTCACCCGACTCTATCTTCACCTGACTCCATCTTCACCCGACTCCATCTTCACCTGACTCCATCTTCACCTGACTCCATCTTCACCCGACTCCATCTTCACCCGACTCTATCTTCACCCGACTCCATCTTCACCCGACTCCATCTTCACCCGACTCTATCTTCACCCGACTCCATCTTCACCCGACTCCATCTTCACCCGACTCTATCTTCACCCGACTCCATCTTCACCCGACTCCATCTTCACCCGACTCCATCTTCACCCGACTCTATCTTCACCCGACTCCATCTTCACCCGACTCCATCTTCACCCGACTCCATGTTCACCTGACTTCACCTGACTCCATCTTCACCTGACTCCATCTTCACCTGACTCCATCTTCACCTGACTCCATCTTTACCTGACTCCATCTTCACTTGACTCCATCTTTACCTGACTCTATCTTCACCTGACTTCACCTGACTCCATCTTCACCTGACTCCATCTTCACCTGACTCCATCTTCACCTGACTCCATCTTCACCTGACTCCATCTTTACCTGACTCCATCTTCACCTGACTCCATCTTTACCTGACTCTATCTTCACCTGACTTCACCTGACTCCATCTTTACCTGACTCCATCTTCACCTGACTCCATCTTTACCTGACTCTATCTTCACCTGACTTCACCTGACTCCATCTTCACCTGACTCCATCTTTACCTGACTCCATCTTCACCTGACTCCATCTTCACCCGACTCCATCTTCACCCGACTCCATCTTCACCCGACTCTATCTTCACCCGACTCCATCTTCACCCGACTCCATCTCACCCACTCTATCTTCACCCGACCACTTCACCCGACTCCATCTTCACCCGACTCCATCTTCACCCGACTCTATCTTCACCCGACTCTATCTTCACCCGACTCCATGTTCACCTGACTTCACCTGACTCCATCTTCACCTGACTCCATCTTCACCTGACTCCATCTTCACCTGACTCCATCTTTACCTGACTCCATCTTCACCTGACTCCATCTTTACCTGACTCTATCTTCACCTGACTTCACCTGACTCCATCTTCACCTGACTCCATCTTCACCTGACTCCATCTTCACCTGACTCCATCTTCACCTGACTCCATCTTTACCTGACTCCATCTTTACCTGACTCCATCTTCACCTGACTCCATCTTTACCTGACTCTATCTTCACCTGACTTCACCTGACTCCATCTTTACCTGACTCCATCTTCACCTGACTCCATCTTTACCTGACTCTATCTTCACCTGACTTCACCTGACTCCATCTTCACCTGACTCCATCTTTACCTGACTCCATCTTTACCTGACTCCATCTTCCTCCCACAGATGCACCAGACGAGGATTCAGCAGCAGCAGATGGTGCAGTTGCAGCTCCAGCAGCAGCATGCTCAGGCTCAGGCCCAGGCCCAGGCCCAGGCCCAGGCTCAAGCTCAAGCTCAAGCCCAAGCCCAAGCCCAAGCTCAAGCCCAAGCCCAAGCTCAAGCCCAGGCCCAGGCCCAAGCACAAGCACAGGCCCAGGCTCAGACCATCCAGCACATGGTCCAGCAGCAGCAGGTTCAGGCCCAGAACCAGCCTCAGCCGGGTCAGATGGCTCCACACTCTCAGCAGCAGCAGCAGCAGCAGCAGCCTGGCATGGTGCCTCAGTCTCTGGCCGGACAGATGACGTCCGCTCAGCACGTCCCCATCAACTCGCTCAGTCAGCAGCAGCAGCAGCACCAGCTCAAGATCCAGGCCTTCCAGGTGAGACGGAGCAGGTCACTGCACACGGCTTCAGATATCTGCAGCAAACAGAGTTAACGGGACTCATGATGCACCGTGCCTCAGAGACACGTCACGTAACATTAAACATGATGCACCGTGCCTCAGAGACATGTCACATGACATTAAACATGATGCACCGTGCCTCAGAGACACGTCACGTAACATTAAACACGATGCACCGTGCCTCAGAGACACGTCACGTAACATTAAACATGACGCACCGTGCCTCAGAGACACGTCACGTAACATTAAACATGATGCACCGTGCCTCAGAGACACGTCACGTAACATTAAACATGACGCACCGTGCCTCAGAGACACGTCACGTAACATTAAACATGACGCACCGTGCCTCAGAGACACGTCACGTAACATTAAACATGACGCACCGTGCCTCAGAGACACGTCACGTAACATTAAACATGACGCACCGTGCCTCAGAGACACGTCACGTAACATTAAACATGACGCACCGTGCCTCAGAGACACGTCACGTAACATTAAACATGACGCACCGTGCCTCAGAGACACGTCACGTAACATTAAACACGATGCACCGTGCCTCAGAGACACGTCACGTAACATTAAACACGATGCACCGTGCCTCAGAGACACGTCACGTGACATTAAACATGATGCACCGTGCCTCAGAGACACGTCACGTAACATTAAACATGACGCACCGTGCCTCAGAGACACGTCACGTAACATTAAACATGACGCACCGTGCCTCAGAGACACGTCACGTAACATTAAACATGATGCACCGTGCCTCAGAGACACGTCACGTAACATTAAACACGACGCACCGTGCCTCAGAGACACGTCACGTAACATTAAACATGACGCACCGTGCCTCAGAGACACGTCACGTGACGTTAAACATGACGCACCGTGCCTCAGAGACACGTCACGTGACGTTAAACATGATGCACCGTGCCTCAGAGACACGTCACGTGACGTTAAACATGATGCACCGTGCCTCAGAGACACGTCACGTGACGTTAAACATGATGCACCGTGCCTCAGAGACACGTCACGTGACGTTAAACATGATACACCGTGCCTCAGAGACACGTCACGTGACATTAAACACGATGCACCGTGCCTCAGAGACACGTCACGTGACATTAAACACGATGCACCGTGCCTCAGAGACACGTCACGTGACATTAAACACGATGCACCGTGCCTCAGAGACACGTCACGTAACATTAAACATGACGCACCGTGCCTCAGAGACACGTCACGTAACATTAAACATGACGCACCGTGCCTCAGAGACACGTCACGTGACGTTAAACATGATGCACCGTGCCTCAGAGACACGTCACGTGACATTAAACACGATGCACCGTGCCTCAGAGACACGTCACGTAACATTAAACATGACGCACCGTGCCTCAGAGACACGTCACGTAACATTAAACATGACGCACCGTGCCTCAGAGACACGTCACGTGACGTTAAACATGATGCACCGTGCCTCAGAGACACGTCACGTAACATTAAACATGATGCACCGTGCCTCAGAGACACGTCACGTAACATTAAACATGACGCACCGTGCCTCAGAGACACGTCACGTAAAGGGGTGATCGTAGAAATCCACAGCAAGACCGACACACACCTGGCTGCTCAGGTGATCCTTAGTGATTAAGTAAGAACTGTCATCCTGAAACGTCGTCACGTACATTCACGATTAGTTATGAAGTGAAGTGAAAGGAAACATGAGCTCTGCTTCTGTTCACGATTCATCAACAATAAATAATCTGACCAGGAGCAAACACAGGAATATTTTCTGAGGTGATACGTGAGTAAAAAGTTGCTGATCTAGATCGTACGAGGACAGTGCTCGCTCTGTGAAAGGTTAAAGATGCTTGTGGTGGACAGCGGACCAAAACAGTGACACGTGAGACCGTGACACGAAGCTTCAGGTTCTTCGTTATTGTGTGTGTGCAGCGTCTGCAGATTAACCAGAATCACAACGTCCAGTAGTCCTGCTTACCCACCCCTCTGCTTGCATGCTTTGCGTGTGTGTGTGTGTGTGTGTGTGTGTGTGTGTGTGTAAGCAGGCCCGTGCAGCCTTGCAGCAGCAGCAGCAGGTCCAACAGGCGCAGCAAGCCGCAGCACAGGCACAGCTCAACGCAGCCGCTGCAGCCGCCGCCACCGTACCTGGACAGGTGAGACTGCAGCCACCTCGAGCTCAGGTGCTTTCTGTGTGAAGATCTCACTCCTGTCATCGTATCACTCTGCACACCTGTCATACTGTGAATTATCACACTGCTGTGTTTGTTTACACTGAAACAGGAAGTAGAAGTCTGTTTACATGTTCCGTCATAGAGTCGGTACAGCACCTCGGTACTGTAACAGCTGCTGACCCGGTTCCGAACCACAGATTCAGTCCATCATGAACTGTGTGGATCACAGAGGTGGAGAGAGAACGCGTTTCATTGGATGTAAAGTTAGGCCACGCCCCCGAGTGCAGGATGACATCGTCAACATGTTTTTATAGTTGGTCAGGAAAAGACCAACTATAAAATACCATGAAGACACTTGGACAGACACCGGAGGACAGAGGACAGTTTGACTTCATGGAGACTTTAAACTCTTCTTAATAACTTAAATAACTTGTTTTTGTTTTTTTTAAGAAAAGAAATAAAACATTTATTGTTTCAGCCACATGAGATTTTGTTTCAGTGAATTAAATGTCGACTTAAAAAAGTGTAGTTTGTGGTTCCTCCTGTAGGGGGAGCTTCTTGTTTGTGACGTAGTATGAACCATTGAAGTGAGGACATATGTCTCTCAAAGGACTGTTTGAGGTTCAGTCAGGTCCAGGTTCAGTCAGGTCCAGGTCCAGTCAGGTCCAGGTCCAGTCAGGTCCAGGTCCAGGTTGGAGTGATGGTTCAGATCAGGGTCCTCACATGTACGTGAAGACAAACCTTGGTGTGTTTGCTGCAGTGTCTGTCTGTCTCTCTGCTCACGGTCCTGTTGTGTCTCTGTTGTGTCTCTGTTGTGTCTCTGTTGTGTCTCTGTTGTGTCTCTGTTGTGTCTCTGTTGTGTGTCCTCTGAAGTTGGTCCGTCCTGGGTTGCAGATTCCGGCCCGGCTGCCTCGAGCCCCCCTGAATCCCTCCATCCCTCCACCAAACGCTGCTACCGCCGCCGCTGCTGCCGCCGCGGTGGGAGGGCAGCCAATGACACAGCAGGTATTTACCCCACCTTCCACCTCCCCATCCCGCCCTCAGTGTGCTTCTGTCTGTCCACGTCGCCGCGTCCTTCTGCTTCCATGTTTTAGGGTCAGACGTGTCGCTAAGCTGGTCAGCTGATTAAACCATGACCTGGTAACAAACCTTGGACCTTTAGAGCAGCTCTGCGTCTCGCTTCATGTAGAACTCAGACTGACGATGAGCTGTAGAGGCGGCTCTGAGTCCGGCTCTGAGTCCGCTCAGGGTTCGTTTAGTTTGCCGACACGACGCCGCTCGGTTCGTTAAAGTCTAAACGTGCTGCAGCCTCTCCTCCTGTGATTGGCTAAGTCTTCCCTTTTTGTCCAATTGTTTTCCTCCACAGGTACAGCAGCATGCGATGATGTCATCGCCCTCACAGATGCTCCCGCCCCCCCAGCCGTCACCTCAGCCCCCCACCTCGCAGCCCAACTCGGCCAGGTACGGCGTCCATTGAAGTAGCTTCATACAAACAAAGCTCTGAGGCTCGTCTTTAAAATGTCTCCACTTCCTGTCTCCAGCTCCGGTCCCACGCCGTCTCCAGGCGGGTTCCAGCCCAGCCCGTCCCCTCAGCCCTCACAGAGCCCAGCCAACGCCAGAACCCCCCAGAACTACGGGGTCCCCTCACCTGGACCGCTCAATACTCCAGGTACGAACAAAAGGAAGCAACCAATAAAACACGCTGAGACCACGTGAGACCACGTGAGTCCAGGTAAATCACCTTATCTGCTGATGACCGAGTGACGTTGAGTCTTATCGTACATCATGTTTACAACCGGAGAAGAACTTTTTTCATACTAACTTTATTGATATAAAACCTCCTGTCCTCCTGCTGTCCTCCTCCTGTCCTCCTGCTGTCCTCCTCCTGTCCTCAGGTAACCCCACCTCAGTGATGAGTCCGGCTGGAGCTACGTCTCTGGAGGACCAACAGTACATGGAGAAACTGAAACAGCTGTCCAAATACATCGAGCCTCTGCGGAGGATGATCAACAAGATCGACAAAAACGAAGGTCCAGACACGACATGAGACACGAGACACGACATGAGACACGACATGAGACACGAGACACGACACGAGACACGACACGAGACACGACATGAGACACGAGACACGACACGAGACACGACATGAGACACAAGACACGACACGAGACACGACATGAGACACGACACGAGACACGACACGAGACACGACATGAGACACGACACGAGACACGACACGAGACACGACATGACACGACATGAGACACAAGACACGACATGAGACGAGACACGACATGAGACATGAGACACGACATGAGACACGACATGAGACACGACATGAGACACGAGACACGACACGAGACACGACATGAGACACGAGACACGACACGAGACACGACATGAGACACGAGACACGACATGAGACACTACATGAGACACGACATGAGACATGAGACACGACATGAGACACGACATGAGACACTACATGAGACACGAGACACGACATGAGACACGAGACACGACATGAGACACTACATGAGACACGACATGAGACACGAGACACGACATGAGACACGACATGAGACACTACATGAGACATGAGACACGACATGAGACATGAGACACGACATGAGACACGACACGAGACACGACATGAGACACGAGACACGACATGAGACACGAGACACGACATGAGACACGACATGAGACACTACATGAGACATGAGACACGACATGAGACATGAGACACGGCATGAGACACGACACGAGACACGACATGAGACACGAGACACGACATGAGACACGAGACACGACATGAGACACTACATGAGACACGACATGAGACACGAGACACGACATGAGACACGACATGAGACACTACATGAGACATGAGACACGACATGAGACATGAGACACGACATGAGACACGACATGAGACACGACATGAGACACGACATGAGACACGACATGAGACATGAGACACGACATGAGACATGAGACACGACATGAGACACGGCATGAGACACGAGACGAGACACGAGACACGACACGAGACACGACTTGAGACACGACACGAGACACGACTTGAGACACGACACGAGACACGACATGAGACACGAGACACGACATGAGACACTACACGAGACACGAGACACGACAGGAGACACGACATGAGACACGAGACCCGACATGAGACACGAGACACGACATGAGACACGAGACCCGACATGAGACACGAGACAGGAGACACGACACGAGACACAACACGAGACACGACACGAGACACAACACGAGACACGACACGAGACACAACATGAGACAGGAGACACAACATGAGACACATGAGACACGACATGAGACACAAGACGCAACACGAGACACATAAGACACAGGAGACACGAGATGAGACGCGACATGAGACGCGACACGAGACACAAGACGCAACATGAGACACATAAGACACAGGAGACACGACATGAGACACAAGACGCAACACGAGACACATAAGACACAGGAGACACGAGATGAGACGCGACACGAGACACAAGACGCGACACGAGACACAAGACGCGACACGAGACACATAAGACACAGGAGACGCGACACGAGACGCGACACGAGACACAAGACGCAACATGAGACACATAAGACACAGGAGACACGAGATGAGACACGAGATGAGACGCGACACGAGACGCGACACGAGACGCGACACGAGACACAAGACGCAACATGAGACACATAAGACACAGGAGACACGACATGAGACACATAAGACACAGGAGACACGACATGAGACACGACATGAGACACATAAGACACAGGAGACACGACATGAGACACGACACATGAGACAGGAGACACGACACATGAGACATGAGACACGACACGAGACACGACATGAGACATGAGATGAGACGCGACATGAGACACGACATGAGACATGAGATGAGACGCGACACGAGACACAAGACGCAACATGAGACACATAAGACACAGGAGACACGACATGAGACACATAAGACACAGGAGACACGACATGAGACACGACATGAGACACATAAGACACAGGAGACACGACATGAGACACGACACATGAGACAGGAGACACGACACATGAGACATGAGACACGACACGAGACACGACATGAGACATGAGATGAGACGCGACATGAGACACGACATGAGACATGAGATGAGACGCGACACGAGACACAAGACGCAACATGAGACACATAAGACACAGGAGACACGACATGAGACACATAAGACACAGGAGACACGACAGGAGACACGACACGAGACGCGACACGAGACGCGACACGAGACAGGAGTGACACTGTGTTTGTGTGTCCACAGACAGGAAGAAGGACCTGAGTAAGATGAAGAGTCTGCTGAACATCCTGACTGATCCAAACACCAGGTATCAGCTGATCTGTGATGTCACGTCCTCATCTGCAGTGATTGGCTGAACATTTGACCTCTGTCTGTCCTCTGTCCTGCAGGTGTCCTCTGAAGACGCTGCAGAAGTGTGAGATCGCCTTAGAGAAGCTGAAGAACGACATGGCCGTGGTGAGGACCACTTGCTGTCTCCGTCTCCGTCTGTTGGACACGTAGACTTCCTGTTTGTAACACCTTGTCTCCATGGTTTCAGCCGACCCCCCCACCCCCCCCGGTGCCCACGAAGCAGCAGTATTTATGTCAGCCCCTGCTGGACGCCGTCATGGCCAACATCCGCTCTCCAGTCTTCAACCATTCTCTGTACAGAACCTTCGCCCCCGCCATGACCGCCATCCACGGCCCACCCATCACGTACGTGCCACCGCACATCTGCAGCCAATCAGAGACTAGAACTGACAGACTGTCTAAAACCTGGACGTAGTCTCCGTGACGTCCCCGCAGACTGTCTAAAACCTGGACGTAGTCTCTGTGACGTCCCCGCAGACTGTCTAAAACCTGGACGTAGTCTCAGTGACGTCCCCGCAGACTGTCTAAAACCTGGACGTAGTCTCAGTGACGTCCCCGCAGACTGTCTAAAACCTGGACGTAGTCTCCGTGACGTCCCCGCAGACTGTCTAAAACCTGGACGTAGTCTCTGAGACGTCCCCGCAGACTGTCTAAAACCTGGACGTAGTCTCTGTGACGTCCCTGCAGACTGTCTAAAACCTGGACGTAGTCTCTGTGACGTCCCCGCAGACTGTCTAAAACCTGGACGTAGTCTCCGTGACGTCCCCGCAGACTGTCTAAAACCTGGACGTAGTCTCTGTGACGTCCCCGCAGACTGTCTAAAACCTGGACGTAGTCTCTGTGACGTCCCCGCAGACTGTCTAAAACCTGGACGTAGTCTCAGTGACGTCCCTGCAGACTGTCTAAAACCTGGACGTAGTCTCTGTGACGTCCCCGCAGACTGTCTAAAACCTGGACGTAGTCTCTGTGACGTCCCTGCAGACTGTCTAAAACCTGGACGTAGTCTCTGTGACGTCCCCGCAGACTGTCTAAAACCTGGACGTAGTCTCCGTGACGTCCCTGCAGACTGTCTAAAACCTGGACGTAGTCTCTGTGACGTCCCCGCAGACTGTCTAAAACCTGGACGTAGTCTCTGTGACGTCCCCGTGGACTGTCTAAAACCTGGACGTAGTCTCTGTGACGTCCCCGTGGACTGTCTCTGATGGTTGCAGACAGTGATACAGACTGTTGACTTTTGAGGAGAACTTCCTGGGGAGGTCACGGCATGAAAACAGTGATGACTGTTACTGTCTCCTTGTCTCCTCATCAGGGGTCCAAATGTCTCCGGTCGAAAGAGGAAGCACGAGGAGGACGAGCGGCAGACGATCCCGAACATCCTGCAGGGCGAGGTTGCTCGCCTCGACGTCAAGTTCCTTGTCAACCTTGATCCTTCATTCTGCAGCAACAACGGCACCGTGCACCTCGTCTGCAAGCTGGGTGAGTCCTGCATGGGCCAGAACCGGGCCCAGGTTCAGATCTTCAGTCTGTTGATGAGATGTTGGGATCTGAACGTTCTCTGAACGTTGTGTTTGTGTTTGTTCACAGATGATAAGAACCTTCCCAGCGTTCCTCCGCTGCAGCTCAGTGTTCCTGCCGATTATCCAGACCAGAGTCCATACTGGGCTGATGACGAGGACCAGTACGGTGAGACCAGCAAGACCCTCTGACCCCCTGACCTGTGTCTGACCCCCTGACCTGTGTCTGACCCCCTGACCTGTGTCTGACCACATGACCTCTTCTCCTGCAGGTGCGAACAGCTTCCTGCAGACGGTCCACAGGAACATGACGTCCAAACTGCTGCAGCTGCCCGACAAACACTCTGTGACGGAGCTGCTCAACACCTGGGCCCAGAGCGTCCGGCAGGCCTGCCTGTCTGCCGCCTGAAGCCCCGCCTACTGCTGACACGCGCACACACACACACACACTACATCATGAACTCACCATGAATCTCTGTTACTTAAGCGTTGTTTAAAGGTTCTTCTCAAACATTCAGTGCTGAAACATTTGGAACTGGTCCGAGAGATCGCCTCGACCCGGATCCACCAACGGACCCGGATCCACCAACGGACCCGGATCCACCAACGTGTCCGATAAGTTTCTGTAAAGATCGGACTGAGGCGACGCTCTGGGACCAGTTCCAAACTTTTTAGAACCTTATACGTCGTTCAGACTGAGAAAATCCAGAACGAGCTCATGTTCCCCACGCTCCTCTTCGATCCTGAACGCTCCATGATGGGCTCGTGTCATCCGGACCGTGTTCCTGGTGGATTGTGGGTAAATCAAGACTGACGGTGTGTTCAGGCACCCTTCAGTCCGACGGCAGGTTTCAGTTTGTGTAAATAACATTTACTGTTTTGAGCTTCAGACGGGAGACAAGGAAACTTATTTATCCTGACATTTAATCAGCTCCCTGAATGCATCACATGTTGTTTTGTACCACGGCCGATGATGTCACGACGATCGATGATGTCACGACGAACTCTCAAACTCGTTTGTACGCTTTGATTTTCAAAGTGAGAAAATGTAGAAATGTATTTTTTTTGCTATCAGAAATAAAAATGTTAAAATTCAAACTGCTTCAGTCCCTGAACGCCACATTAAAGAAACTTCATCTTCAGTCCCTGAACGCCACATTAAAGAAACTTCAGCTTCAGTCCCTGAACGCCACGTCAAACTTCAGCTTCAGTCCCTGAACGCCACATTAAAGAAACTTCAGCTTCAGTCCCTGAACGCCACATTAAAGAAACTTCAGCTTCAGTCCCTGAACGCCACATTAAAGAAACTTCTGCTTCAGTCCCTGAACGCCACGTTAAAGAAACTTCAGCTTCAGTCCCTGAACGCCACATTAAAGAAACTTCAGCTTCAGTCCCTGAACGCCACATTAAAGAAACTTCAGCTTCAGTCCCTGAACGCCACATTAAAGAAACTTCTGCTTCAGTCCCTGAACGCCACGTTAAAGAAACTTCAGCTTCTGTCCCTGAACGCCACATTAAAGAAACTTCAGCTTCAGTCCCTGAACGCCACGTTAAAGAAACTTTAGCTTCAGTCCCTGAACGCCACAGCAAACTTCAGCTTCAGTCCCTAAACGCCACGTCAAACTTCAGCTTCAGTCCCTGAACGCCACATTAAAGAAACTTCAGCTTCTGTCCCTGAACGCCACGTCAAACTTCAGCTTCTGTCCCTAAACGCCACGTCAAACTTCAGCTTCAGTCCCTGAACGCCACATTAAAGAAACTTCAGCTTCAGTCCCTGAACGCCACAGCAAACTTCTGCTTTAGTCCCTGAACGCCACGTCAAACTTCAGCTTCAGTCCCTAAACGCCACGTTAAAGAAACTTCAGCTTCAGTCCCTGAACGCCACATTAAAGAAACTTTAGCTTCAGTCCCTGAACGCCACGTCAAACTTCAGCTTCTGTCCCTAAACGCCACGTCAAACTTCAGCTTCAGTCCCTGAACGCCACATTAAAGAAACTTCAGCTTCAGTCCCTGAACGCCACAGCAAACTTCTGCTTTAGTCCCTGAACGCCACGTCAAACTTCAGCTTCAGTCCCTAAACGCCACGTTAAAGAAACTTCAGCTTCAGTCCCTGAACGCCACATTAAAGAAACTTCTGCTTCAGTCCCTGAACGCCACGTTAAAGAAACTTTAGCTTCAGTCCCTGAACGCCACATTAAAGAAACTTCAGCTTCAGTCCCTGAACGCCACGTTAAAGAAACTTTAGCTTCAGTCCCTAAACGCCACATTAAAGAAACTTCAGCTTCTGTCCCTGAACGCCACATTAAAGAAACTTCAGCTTCTGTCCCTGAACGCCACATTAAAGAAACTTCAGCTTCAGTCCCTGAACGCCACGTTAAAGAAACTTCAGCTTCAGTCCCTGAACACCACGTTAAAGAAACTTCAGCTTCAGTCCCTGAACGCCACGTCAAACTTCAGCTTCAGTCCCTAAACGCCACGTCAAACTTCAGCTTCTGTCCCTGAACGCCACATTAAAGAAACTTCAGCTTCAGTCCCTGAACGCCACGTCAAACTTCAGCTTCAGTCCCTGAACGCCACGTCAAACTTCAGCTTCAGTCCCTGAACGCCACGTCAAACTTCAGCTTCAGTCCCTGAACGCCACGTTAAAGAAACTTCAGCTTCAGTCCCTGAACGCCACATTAAAGAAACTTCAGCTTCAGTCCCTGAACGCCACATTAAAGAAACTTCAGCTTCAGTCCCTGAACGCCACGTCAAACTTCAGCTTCAGTCCCTGAACGCCACATTAAAGAAACTTCAGCTTCAGTCCCTGAACGCCACGGCAAACTTCTGCTCCTGTCCCTGAACGCCACGTTAAAGAAACTTTAGCTTCAGTCCCTGAACGCCACGTCAAACTTCAGCTTCAGTCCCTGAACGCCACGTCAAACTTCAGCTTCAGTCCCTGAACGCCACATTAAAGAAACTTCAGCTTCAGTCCCTGAACGCCACATTAAAGAAACTTCAGCTTCTGTCCCTGAACGCCACGTTAAAGAAACTTTAGCTTCAGTCCCTGAACGCCGCATTAAAGAAACTTCAGCTTCAGTCCCTAAACGCCACATTAAAGAAACTTCAGCTTCAGTCCCTGAACGCCACGTCAAACTTCAGCTTCAGTCCCTGAACGCCACGTCAAACTTCAGCTTCAGTCCCTGAACGCCACATTAAAGAAACTTCAGCTTCTGTCCCTGAACGCCACGGCAAACTTCTGCTCCTGTCCCTGAACGCCACGTTAAAGAAACTTTAGCTTCAGTCCCTGAACGCCACGTCAAACTTCAGCTTCAGTCCCTGAACGCCACATTAAAGAAACTTCAGCTTCTGTCCCTGAACGCCACGGCAAACTTCTGCTCCTGTCCCTGAACGCCACATTAAAGAAACTTCAGCTTCAGTCCCTGAACACCACGTCAAACTTCTGCTTCTGTCCCTGAACGCCACGTTAAAGAAACTTCTGCTTCAGTCCCTGAACGCCACGTTAAAGAAACTTCAGCTTCAGTCCCTGAACGCCACGTCAAACTTCAGCTTCAGTCCCTGAACGCCACGTCAAACTTCAGCTTCAGTCCCTGAACGCCACATTAAAGAAACTTCAGCTTCTGTCCCTGAACGCCACATTAAAGAAACTTCAGCTTCTGTCCCTGAACGCCACGTTAAAGAAACTTTAGCTTCAGTCCCTGAACGCCACATTAAAGAAACTTCAGCTTCAGTCCCTGAACGCCACGTCAAACTTCTGCTTCTGTCCCTGAACGCCACGTTAAAGAAACTTCAGCTTCAGTCCCTGAACACCACATTAAAGAAACTTCAGCTTCAGTCCCTGAACACCACGTCAAACTTCTGCTTCAGTCCCTGAACGCCACATTAAAGAAACTTCTGCTTCAGTCCCTGAACGCCACATTAAAGAAACTTCTGCTTCAGTCCCTGAATGCCACATCAAGTTAAGTTTTCAAAGTTTTTTTTTCATTAATTTTTGAGTTTGTTAGAAATAAAAAAATCGTTTGAAGTGACAAAATGTTTTATTGAGACTTGGAAAACTTAAAAAAACAGACGACCGCTCAGAAGCTGAGCGAGAACGCTCTGTACGACAGGTTGGTGAACACGTCGATGTGATCGCTGCTGCCGGCCGCCGTCAGAACCTGAAAACACAAAACATGACATTTAATGCAACGCGGTGAGTTCAGGGTCAGTCAGAGAGAAAAGACATGATGCATTCACTGACTCACCCGGTGCTCTGTGCTGTTGGTGTTCAGCTGCAGTGTGTTCAGGCTCTGAGGCGTGCAGGGAATCTGAGCTTTGACTTCTCCACCCAACAGACAGTGAGACACAAACGGACCTTCACCTACAGCCAGGATCTGAGGAGGAGGAGCAGGGGGAGGAGGAGGAGCAGGGGGAGGAGGAGCAGCAGGGGGAGGAGGTTAACGTTGACACACTGTCTCTGGGCGGAGCTTGGGTGGGTGGGCGGAGCTTACCATGTCCTGGTGGAAGGCTGCCTGTCTCTGACAGCCGCTTAGCGGGAAGACGGAGGTCGGCGACAGCGAGCGGAGGTGCCACAGAGACAAAGACGGACCTCCACCACAGAGCTGAGACACAAACACACCGTTAGAGTCCAAAACTCAATATAAGAGTTTATCGTCATTGTCCAAAGGAAACGAATGTGTGTGGAGCTCATGGAGCAGTTAGTTAGAAGTGTCAGCGCCCCCTCGCATAAACAGACAGACAGGCAGTCCAGCAGCCTTGTGAGTTTAACAGTCTTATTGCACGGGGGTCCAGGCTGTGGGCTTTCAGTCCGGGTCTGAATGGACCTGTATCTTCTACCTGAGGGCAGCAGTTTGAGCAGGTGATTGGCAGCGTGTGGTGTAGATGGTGCTGGTCTGCTTTAAACCACGCTGTTGTAAAAGTTCAAAAGAACCGGGCCAGAGAGGCGTCGGGTTTTCTTACCATCCAGTCCGAGTCGGTGGTCAAACAGCTGATCCATTTACCGACCTGAGGCCGAGCGCAGCTCTGAAACAGAAACACGACGGGTCAGAACGCGCTGCAGAACCAACACGGCGGCACAAACGGACTCGGTTCCTCACCTCGTACTTATGGACCTCGATGCAGTGAACGGACCGACCCGTCCGGCTGTCTAGAGACACCAAGAGCTCATTAAAACACGTCGACATGAATGCATCACACTACACCTTACAGAGGCAGGACTCTGTTGGTCCTGGTCCTGGACTAATGAGACCCGGTTTGACTCACCCCACATCCTCACAGCTCCGTCCTCGCCCCCCGACAGGATCTCGCCCTCACGCTCTCTCACGCTCACACAGTGGATGTAGTCTGAGTGACCCTGCAGCACCGACTGAAAACCAGAACCAGAACCAGAACACAGATCAAGCTGCAGGACCGAACCAGAAGCAGAACATGAAGACGGTCACCGGGACACACCTTGAAGGTGCCGTGCTCCAGGTCCAGGATGTGGACGTTGTTGTCTCCTCCACCCACGACCAGACTGTTATCCTAAACAGACAGAGAGACAGACGGGTCCATGACCAGAGACAGACGGACAGAGAGACAGATCCACGAACAGAGAGACAGACAGGTCCTTGTGGACTCACTCTGGGGTTCATCGTCATGGCATTGATCTCTGGGATCTCCAGACTGGACCTGAAGGAGACACGAAGACGTCAGACAGACAGGTCACAGACAGACAGGTCACAGACAGACAGACATGTCACAGACAGACAGACAGACAGACAGGTCACAGACAGACAGACATGTCACAGACAGACAGGTCACAGACAGACAGACAGGTCACAGACAGACAGGTCACAGACAGACAGACATGTCACAGACAGACAGACAGACAGACAGACAGACAGGTCACAGACAGACAGACAGACAGACAGACAGGCAGGTCACAGACAGACAGACAGACAGACAGACAGGTCACAGACAGACAGACAGACAGGTCACAGACAGACAGACAGACAGACAGACAGACAGGTCACAGACAGACAGACAGACAGACAGACAGGTCACAGACAGACAGGTCACAGACAGACAGGTCACAGACAGACAGACAGGCAGGTCACAGGCAGACAGACAGGTCACAGACAGACAGACAGGTCACAGACAGACAGACAGGTCACAGACAGACAGACAGACAGACAGACAGGTCACAGACAGACAGACAGGTGACAGACAGACAGACAGACAGGCAGGTCACAGGCAGACAGACAGACAGGTCACAGGCAGACAGACAGACAGGTCACAGACAGACAGGTCACAGACAGACAGGCAGACAGACAGACAGACAGACAGACTCACTTGTAGTTCGGCCTTTTGGTCCAAACCGCTTTGACGTTCTGAGGAAACCAAAATCAAACATTAACAAAACGTTTCAGCGTCTTTGTTTCTGTCTGAGTCGTATCGACCAATCACGTGTGAGCAGACTGCGTTTACAGATGATGTAACACAACAACACGTTCTGATTGGCTGAGATGAAAAGACAATGAGTCTGACGTCTTGTTATCGCCTCAGATGGTTCTGGTCCGAGATCAGTCAGTCTCTGTGGTTCTGGTCTGAGATCAGTCCGTCTCTGTGGTTCTGGTCTTGGTTCTGGTCTGAGATCAGTCCGTCTCTGTGGTTCTGGTCTTGGTTCTGGTCTTGGTTCTGGTCTGAGATCAGTCCGTCTCTGTGGTTCTGGTCTTGGTTCTGGTCTGAGATCAGTCCGTCTCTGTGGTTCTGGTCTTGGTTCTGGTCTGAGATCAGTCCGTCTCTGTGGTTCTGGTCTGAGATCAGTCCGTCTCTGTGGTTCTGGTCTGAGATCAGTCCGTCTCGGTGGTTCTGGTCCGAGATCAGTCCGTCTCGGTGGTTCTGGTCCGAGATCAGTCCGTCTCGGTGGTTCTGGTCTGAGATCAGTTCGTCTCTGTGGTTCTGGTCTTGGTTCTGGTCTGAGATCAGTCCGTCTCTGTGGTTCTGGTCTTGGTTCTGGTCTGAGATCAGTCCGTCTCTGTGGTTCTGGTCTGAGATCAGTCCGTCTCGGTGGTTCTGGTCCGAGATCAGTCCGTCTCGGTGGTTCTGGTCTGAGATTAGTCAGTCTCTGTGGTTCTGGTCTTGGTTCTGGTCTGAGATCAGTCCGTCTCTGTGGTTCTGGTCTAAAGACCTTCTTGATGAGCTCGCTCCAGCTCCAGGCGCTGATCTCTCCGTTCCCGGCGCTGAGCAGGTGACAGTCGGGGAGACACAGCAGGAGAAGACCGGACCTTCATGAGCTGACGAGAGGTCAGAGGTCAGTTAGCTTCATGCTAGCGGTGTGGTCACATGATGAGATCAGCTGTTTTAAACATGACTCACCTGTGAAGGTCAGAACTGGTTTCTGACTCAGCGCGGTGGCGTCCGGACTCAGAGCTGCAGACAGGCTGAAACACAGCGCTGACTCGTTATTAATTACTCATCACGAATAACACAGTAAAGAGCCGTTAACGAGCTCTCGCAGGTGATTGGCCGCTGTCTCACCTGAACACGCCAATCTCTCCGTAGTTGTTTCCGGCTGCCAGAAATCGACCGCAGGGAGAAAAACTCTGAGAGAACACGGACATGTGGAGCAGCTGCACACAGAGCGATACAGCGTCACAACAACGTCACAACAGCGTCACAACAACGTCACAACAACGATACAGCGTCACAACAACGTCACAACAGCGTCACAACAACGTCACAACAACGATACAGCGTCACAACAACGTCACAACAGCGTCACAACAACGTCACAACTAGAGTTGTCACGATACTAAAATGAGTAACCACGATACTATACCAGACAAAGTATCACGGTTCCGGGTAATACCGCGATACTGCGGCCTTTTTTTATTATTATTATTTTTATAAACTGCAATGTATTTGTACAAGTTAGTTTGAAACGACGTTTGTTTTTTAAGCTAAATTAGTGTTGCCACTGACGAAGACGCCACAGCAGACTCGCTGCTCGGGCCCGGTGCTTCTGCCACGGTGAGTGTGTTGTCTCGTGTCTGGGCGAGACAGAACTTTAGCTTGTTGTTTGTTTTGAAGCGAGTTTCTATCGAAGCGGAGCTGTCTTCATGGAGTTCATGCTTGCCGGCAGAAACACGCGAACAGCCAATCAGCTAACAGACGGGCGGACCCAGCGTGCAACAGCCTATCACATCCCTGGACGTCACCAGTAACAGGCAAACAGCCAATCATTCAGCAGCTGTGTAGTTCGGTTGCAGCGCATGCCATGTTTGTTTACGAGTGAGTAGCATGCAGTGAGAAGCCGGGAGGAGGGCAGAGGCGGCCGCTATGTAGCGGAGACTGGCACCGGTAGTATAGTAATCCACAGTAGTACCGTCGTGTAAAATTTCTAGTATAGTAGCGACGGGTATGATTTGGTACCGCGGGGTACCGGGTATACCGTGGGTATCGTGCAACTCTAGTCACAACAACGATACAGCGTCACAACAACGTCACAGCATCACAACAACGTTACAACAACGTTACAACAACGTCACAACAACGATACAGCGTCACAACAACGTCACAACAACGTCACAACAACGATACAGCGTTACGATACAGCGTCACAAAAACGTCACAACAACGATACAACAACGTCGCAACGTCACAACAACAACGATACAGCGTCACAACAACGTCACAACAACGATACAGCGTCACAACGTTACAACAATGTCGCAACAACGTCACAACAACGATACAGCGTTACAACAACGTTACAACAACGTTACAACAACGTCACAACAACGATACGTCACAACAATGATACAGCGTTACAACGTTACAACAACGATACAATGTCACAACAACAATACGTCACAACAACGATACAATGTCACAACAACAATACGTCACAACAACGATACAGCGTCACAACAACATTACAACAACGATACAACGTCACAACAACGTCACAACAACGTTACAACAATGTCACAACAACGATACAACAATGTCACAACAACGTCACAACAACGATACAACAACGATACAACAATGTCACAACCACTATACAACACACAGTGATACAAAGACAAAACCACACAAGTTAACTCCTTTTATGGAAGTGACTTCCTGATGGGCTGGTCTCCTCTGGCTCTGATGGCTGATTTCTCTAAATGTTAATTAAAGACACACCGCGGCGCGCGCGAGCGCGCGCGCGCGCGCGAGCGCGCGCGCGCGCGCGGCGCGCCGCGCGCGCGCGCGCGCACACACGCGCGCACGCACGCACGCGCGGCGCACGCACGCGCGGGCGGCGCACACGCACACACGCGCGCGCACACGCACGCGCGCACGCGCGCGCGCACGCACGCACGCGCGCGCGCACGCGCGCGCGCGCACGCACAACAGCACACACGCGCGCACACGCACACACGCGCGCACAACACAGCCACACGCGCGCGCACGCACACGCACGCGCCGCGCGCACGCGCGCGCGCGCGCGCACGCACACGCACTCTCGCCTCTCACTCACTCTCTCACACTCTCTCACACACACATCCACACACTCACTCACTCACACTCACTGTCTCTCTCTCACACACACACTGTTTCTAAAATTTCATGAACTTCATATTTCACGCTGAACGTGCTGACGTCATTGTTGTTGTTGATCAAACTAATTAACCACATCTGTGACGTCAACAACACAAAGCGGGAACAGTCTCACCTCGACGGGACCCATGACACCGAGGACGGAGCGCCAAGTCCGGATACAAGAGGAGCGAAGAGTCCGGGTCAGAACAGAGAGCCCGGGTCAGAACAGAGAACCCGGGTCAGAACAGAGAACCCGGGTCAGTCCGGGTCAGTCCGGGTCAGAACAATCAGCGATGCAGAGCGGGAAAGAGTACAATACGGGCGCGGATTTATGACGTATGCCGCGAGGGAATATGACGTATTTAATGACGCAGGGGGTTCTGGGACATGCAGTACACGGACATGAAAATATAAATATCTAATTTATTAATATAAGGAAAGAAAAACAAATAATATACAAACTAAACATTTTATTATTTTGACTTAATGATGATACACGAGCTGCTGTAACATTTGGCGTGTGACGTCACTGTTTATAAACTTTACAGTTTATAAACAGTGACGTCACATGTTACTGACCACGACGAATGCGCGCCCCTGCAGCCGTTTTATATGACGTCATAATATTTAATCATTGTTCGTTTGTCAGGTGTGTTATTATTCTTTATATACTGACAAAGTAAATCAATGTGTTTATTGATTTCATGTTTTTATTACAGTGACAGACAAACTGCTCTTTAATATGTACAGACGACTGTCGCAGACTGTCTAAAACCTGGACGTAGTCTCTGTGACGTCCCCGCAGACTGTCTAAAACCTGGACGTAGTCTCCGTGACGTCCCCGCAGACTGTCTAAAACCTGGACGTAGTCTCCGTGACGTCCCCGCAGACTGTCTAAAACCTGGACATAGTCTCTGAGACGTCCCCGCAGACTGTCTAAAACCTGGACGTAGTCTCTGTGACGTCCCCACAGACTCAGTCTAAAACCTGGACGTAGTCTCTGTGACGTCCCCGCAGACTGTCTAAAACCTGGACATAGTCTCTTAGACGTCCCCGCAGACTGTCTAAAACCTGGACGTAGTCTCCGTGACGTCCCCGCAGACTGTCTAAAACCTGGACGTAGTCTCTGTGACGTCACCGCAGACTGTCTAAAACCTGGACATAGTCTCTGAGACGTCCCCACAGACTGTCTAAAACCTGGACGTAGTCTCCGTGACGTCCCCGCAGACTGTCTAAAACCTGGACGTAGTCTCCGTGACGTCCCCGCAGACTGTCTAAAACCTGGACACCTGGTCTCTGAGTCTGACTCACTTCTGGAGCCAGCCTCTGATTGGTTCTGAGCTGATACCCAGATGTGTGTAGTCCTTAACAAACTGTGAAAAACAATAAATGATGCATTAATTAATTCATTAATTAATCAGTCATGTCCACATGGACTGCCATCTGCCTATCATCAGCCAACAGCTCGGCTCGGTTCGGCTCGGCCCGGGTCTGTGTGCCCCGTGAGGAAACCTCAGACTAACGTTCGGACAACGCACCGGAACGTTTCTGTAACGTTGTTTTAACGTTTCCTCGCTGTTGCTGCTGGAACTAAATTGTGCGCATGATGACGCGCGGCGTGTGCGGCGCGGCGTGGCGCCCCGCGCGGCAAGCAGCGGCAGCGGCAGCGGCAGGAAGTATGTTGTCGAAGCGGCGGTGAGGGGGGAAAGAGCCAAGAACCAAAAGTCGGCGGCTGAACGGGAGGAGGACGGAGAACCATGCCGAACCCGGGCCAGCGGCTCATCTAGCAGCTCCGCGCCGTGCATCGTACACCGTGAGGGCGCGAGGCCGGCTGAGGGGTGAGTGTAGCGCGTGAAACGGCTGAAAAACGCGGTTTTCCATCAAAGGGGGCCGCGGTGTGTGTTCGTCGAGATCTTTGTGTAGCTCCGGGCTAGCCTGGCTTTAGCCGCCGTGCTAACCTCAGCGAGCCGAGCCGAGCCGTGATAAAGCCCGTGTTTTAAACCACACCTGAGCCGTCTTCGTGCGCGTGCAGCTTCGTGTTCCCGCCGTTTGTCGGTGTTTTGTTGACGGTTTGTTTGTTTTGCACTTCCGTCCCGCTTCTTTTACATCCTCGCGGGGGGTTGCTAACTAGCCGAGGCGATGCTAACGTTAGCTCGGCCGCGGCTGCTTCACAGACACTGAACATCTTTAATGAACGCACACGGAGCGGGGCCAGCGCTGCGGGGCCGTGCGGGGCCATGCGGGGTGCCTCCACACGTTAACCGGCCCCGCAGCTCTCAGTCTGTAGCCCGGTGCTCGGTGTGTGTGGGGGGGGGGCTAGCCGTTAGCAGAAAATGGCTCTCTGCTCGGAAAGCCATTTTCCCGCAGACGGAGGGGAGCGGGGTCTCCGGAGGAGGGGACGGCTCCAGGTGGAGCCCCCGCTCTGTGTGCGGGATCACGCACGGCGTGAACCGCACGCCTTTCTACCGTTACCCCCCCCGACCCCCCCTCCGGGTAGTGCTTCCCGGCCGCCCGGGCTCGGGTGTCACTCCCCCCAGGTGAAATCGGGGAGTCGGTCGAAGCAAATGTCGGCCGTGTGTCGGCGGAGGGTCGCCGCTTTTGTCCCGACACATCCGGGCTGAACCGAGAGGAGACGGGCCAAGGTCAGCGAGCCCCGCGGGCTGCGGGAGCAGATCTGTGCGTGAAAGGTCTGTTATGATGTAAGGGAAGATTCGCGTTTAATGCGGGGGAGATCAAAACAACCTGTGTGTGTGTGTGTGTGTGTTAGGGGAGGGGGGGCCTCCCCGGTCCACACAGACACACACATACACACCCGGTCCACACACACCGGGACCGGCTGCGTGAGGACTGTCCGGTTTGTTTACATTATGAGGATGAAGCTGAGCCTTTGATTGGCTGCTGCTCTGAGGTGAGAGTCACACCTGAGACTGAAAACTGATCGATTACTGCCGATCAGTTATCGATCGATCACAGAGGAGCACACTGAGGTGACGTCATCACATTTATTATCTGAGTTGATACAAATAAATATTTGATCAGCTGATGTTTGTAAACAAATAAAATCAGCTGATTTTTGTTGTTGCTCCATGAAAAACGTTCTGTGTCTTCCTCACATAGTTTCAGGTCAGAACTCTTATTGGACAGAACCAGTGAGGTGAATCATCAATGAATACAAGTCAATTTAAGTGGCTCAAGGTTTTTCCAGGAGTCCTTGAGGAGGTGACGTGTTGTTGTTTACACCTTGTTTGTTTGGGGTTCTGGTTCTGGATGAGGTGCAGGACTGAAACGGTCTGCTGCTCAGAAAGCCGTTTATTTGTGTTTTTCACAACGTTTGTTTTCTGCAGAATTTGTGAAATGATCAAAGTGTTTATTCCTGTAAAAGTCGCTGTTAATTATATTTATCTCAACTCTGTTTTAATAATTATCGGTTATTATTACAGACAGACAGATTTTGATATCTGAGAGAAAAACGACACACAATAATTTTAGTAAAGAAAATAAATAAAACAACAGATCTTTAATATTCAGAGCTCCCAGGTTTAATTATTAGAATTAATCAGTGTAACATAAGATATTATTGTTTGAACTCGTGAACAGATGTTTGCAGACGGCTCGTTAGAGTTCGTAGATTTGAATTAACGATGTGTTGATTGGTTGTTAAGTCAAACTTTATTTCACACAAAAACATGATTAATCAATATTCAATCAATAAATCACAGTCTGTGGATGATCAAATGTTTAATAAACAGATTTACTGTTAATCAAATGTGCAGAGTGTTTCTCTGTAATTAGAACTCTGGTTGACGGTATTAATAAATATAATTAGTAAATAATAACATGACGTGTCGACCTGCGCACGTGTGGATTAAACATAAAAACAAAGTCAGCTCTTATAATAATAATAATAAAGAATAATAATAATAATAATAATAATAATAATTTATTATTATTATTAATGATTTAAAATTTTAAGTATCTCCAGGATGCCACGGCGCCTTCAGGGTCCGACTAGAAACCAGTCTGATTTAATTCAGTGTGTGATCGTACCTGTTTACGTGTGTGTGTGTGTGTGTGTGTGTGTGTGTGTGTGTGTGTGTGTGTGTGTCCCTCCCCCCTCATATTTTCCACTCCCGTCAATCAAATCTTCCTCACATTTATTTCCCGCTGCTTTCTTTTTTCTGTCTTCATCCGTCTGAACCCGAACACACGACCACCCCTTCCTCGCTGCTCCTCCTCCACCTTCACCTCCTCCCCCCTCTGTATCGCACTTCTTTCTTTCTTTCTTTCTTTCTTTCTTTCTTTCTTTCTTTCTTTCTTTCTTTCTTCAGACCTTTAATGCATCAGACTTTGTTCATTATGAAATAATTAACTCTAATCAGCTATTCATGTTCTGATGGTTCTGACCCAGAGGTTCTGCTCTGATCATATTCTGCTGCATCATTCAGGTGTCAGCCTTGAAAGTCATTGAAAAGTCCTTGAGTGTGGCTTGTGTGTGTGTGTTATCGGGGCTTCCTGCTGTAATCTGTAACAGATTACAGATGATCCTGTTAAAACCGTGTGTCACATCGACTCTGTTTAATCAGCGCTGCTCGTTAACAAACTATTGATCTCATTAATGACAGTTTAACGTTCATTATCCTCCAAACTGGTTTCAGTTTCTGTTAGAACGTTTTTTTAATTGTTAGTGAACGCTCCTTCAGTTCATTAAACCACAGATGTCAAAATAAGGCAAAAAAAATCAAAGTTCAGCATGTTTAGTTTTTAATCTTTTAGAGAGCGTCCAACACAAGATGAGCGGGATAGACAGGAACCATATTGTTAATGACCCAACGTAACGTAACGAAGCGTCCCCTAACGTAAAAAAACGTAATGAGGCGTTCCCTAACGTAACAAAACGTAACGAAGCGTCCCCTAACGTAACGAAGCGTCCCCTAACGTAACAAAACGTAACGAAGCGTCCCCTAACGTAACAAAACGTAACGAAGCGTCCCCTAACGTAACAAAACGTAACGAAGCGTCCCCTAACGTAACAAAACGTAACGAAGCGTCCCCTAACGTAACAAAACGTAACGAAGCGTCCCGTAACGTAACGAAGCGTCCCGTAACGTAACAAAACGTAACAAAGCGCCCCCTAACGTAACAAAACGTAACAAAGCTCCCCCTAACGTAGCAAAACATAACAAAGCGTCCCGTAACGTAACGAAGCGTCCCGTAACGTAACGAAGCGTCCCGTAACGTAACGAAGCGTCCCGTAACGTAACAAAACGTAACAAAGCGCCCCCTAACGTAACAAAGCTCCCCCTAACGTAACAAAACATAACAAAGCGTCCCGTAACGTAACGAAGCGTCCCGTAACGTAACGAAGCGTCCCGTAACGTAACAAAACGTAACGAAGCGCCCCCTAACGTAACAAAACGTAACGAAGCGCCCCCTAACGTAACAAAACGTAACAAAGCGCCCCCTAACGTAACAAAACGTAACGAAGCGCCCCCTAACGTAACAAAACATAACAAAGCTCCCCCATACGTAACAAAACATAACAAAGCTCCCCCTAACGTAACAAAACATAACAAAGCGTCCCGTAACGTAACGAAGCGTCCCGTAACGTAACAAAACGTAACGAAGCGCCCCCTAACGTAACAAAACGTAACAAAGCGCCCCCTAACGTAACGAAGCGTCCCCTAGCGTAACAAAACGTAACGAAATTGAAATTCTAAATTGGTTAATAAAATGACTGTCAGTTTTCGATTAAACTACTTGAATCAGTTAATACTTTTAGATTTGCTTTGAGGTCAGTTTGTGATCTGACGTTCTTAGATGGACAGGTCGAAGGACGAGTCTATAAACAATAAAAGTCTGAGTGACTGGCTCTGCGACAAAGTGCACGTATCATACTTTGAGGTCACCTTCAGAGTTTGAAACCCATGTCCTCGCCTGTCGTCTACAAGAGTTTGTACTGCTTCTGTTCCTGTAATCGTGTAAATAAACTTGACCTGATCCTGAGATACCTGTTGGTCGTTGACTGTTGATGGAGCGGGGATGGTTCTGGAGGTTTTATTGATCCTGTGGTTTTTTTAAATGCAAGCGCTGTCGCATTTACACCGTCCTCAGAGGTGTGTCCCGCTGTCCCTGTTGGTGTGAACAGTGATTCTACATTATCTTTATCATTTAAGACCTGATGACATCCACTGCTTTGAAATGTCTTTTTTATTTTTATTTACATTAAGACTCCAAATACATCATTTTTATTTGTTAAAGGTAAAATAGGTTGTTACGTCACTCTTTGAATAACATCTTGTTCTTCTTCTTGTCTCTACAGTGATACCGCATTGGCTGGTGTGACCCCCGCAGGCCCACCACCTCCCAGGGTGGGCCCCGATTGGCTGGACCTGCACCAACGACTCTTGGGGAGAAATGGCTGCCACCGCCACCCCCAGCTGAAGAGCTAAGCCCCCCTGTTTCCTCCTCCATCTCCCTAGCATCACTGTTCATTTCTGTGTTGTGAACCGTGATTCCCTCCAACAAGTTTGCTTTAGAGTACTATGGCAATGCATGATATGAGTCGTGCCAAGGGTTTCCCCTGTAAAGAGTGTGATATGGTTTGCCCGAGTACTCCAAGTCTTCTAGAACATATGAAAGCACATTATCAGCAGGAAGAGACCGGACGTTTCGAGTGTGAACAGTGTGGCCGAATTTACAAGCACGCAGCTAGCCTAGCCAATCATAAAAAGTCTCACGAGGTGGGTTCGTTCCAGTGTCCAGTTTGTACCCGTACCCTACCCAACGCTGTAGCTTTGAAGAACCACCTTCGTATCCATACTTTGTCCCCTAGTAGCGCACACACAGAAGAAGAGAGTGAAGAAGTACCCGAAGAAACCGGCCACGACGAGAGGGACTACGGCCTCGCCCAAGACCTCTCTGACGGGTTTGGCCGCTCCCATTTGAGCAACAGTGGTATGGGACATAGTGTCCTACAAAGCCACGAGACAGACGACCACGGAAAGAAAGGCTCCCCTGAATCCGACGACGCTTGGGACAGACCATTCAAGTGCGATCAGTGCGACAGAACTTACCGTCACCACGGTAGCCTGGTGAACCACAAGAAGTGTCACCAACAAGGAACTTTTAAGTGCTCTGTGTGTTTTAAACAATTTAGCAACCTGGCTGCCTTAAACAGCCACGAGAGAACTCACTCGAAGTTCAAGACCCCTGGGGCATCCATGGTGAGCAGCAGCAGCAGCGGCACCCAGTCGTCCCAGAGCGACGACACCGCCTCCTGTTTCTGTCACCTGTGCCAGGTAGCGCTGCCAAATAAGGCAGACTTCCAGGAGCACATCCTGCTGCACAACACAGCCTCACCGCTTGGACTGCCACGCAGCTTCCCGGGCATCATGCCTCACAATCTAAGTGCGGTTCGATCCCCAGCGTACACCCCTGCGCTGGGGGACCCTCTGCCCCTGCCACCCCTGCCTGTAGTGAGAAAAGAGGTCCCTATGACCCCATCATGGGCCCTCCAGTCAACAATCCCATTTACACATGTGCATACTGTGGCGCAGGACACCCAGATCTGGAGACCCTAAAGGTCCATTATCTGACTCATGATCCCCACCCTGCTGCCCATGGCCAGGACAGCTCCATCCTCAACTCAGACACACTGAGCTCTGGATCACAGGGCTCGGTGTCCTCGCCATCCGGAGGCCGTGTGCCCCAGGCCAACTCTCCGGACGATGGAGAGCGGCGCTTTAAGTGTGGGGAGTGTGGCAAGAGCTACCGGCATGCAGGAAGTCTGGTCAACCACAAACGCTGCCATCAGACCGGACACTACCAGTGCACCATCTGCTGTAAGCAGTACCCTCACCTGGCAGCGCTACACAGCCACCTACGAAGCCACAAGGGGCGTCACTCCAACCAACCTATTGGTAACGACAGCAATGACTGGCTATCTCCAGAACCGCTTACTCTGGACTCCCAGCAGAGCTATGTCCAAGAAGGCAGCGGTGCCACCACTCCGATCTCACTGCCGGGAAATCTCGGTGATGCTGCACACTTTGTACCAGACGGTGGCCACAGCAGCGGACTGGAGTCTCTTGAGTTCCATGACCGCTTTGATGGCAGCTCGCTCTCCCAGAGCAACTCAGCTCACCGTCAGGCGGACAGACATGTGTGTGCGGACTGTGGTGAGATGTATGGGGATGTATCTGGCATCAAGTCTCATATGTGTCCCCGCCGTGGTCAGCAGCAACCGCCGCCACAGCAGGGGAACATGTCCAATGGTTTTATGGGGAATATGAACTACCACAGCTCCAGTGGAACCTCGCTTCCTGCTGGAAGCTCCAGCAGCCTGAAAGAAGGCAGCAGCCAACGGCAGTACTCCCAGAGTGGAGGCAAGAGAATGGGGAGCAATGACAAAGATGACGAGGATGATGGGGAAGTGTATCAGTGCTCGGTATGTGGCAACCACTACGCCAGCCTCAGAGCCCTCAGGAGCCACCTGCGTAGCCATGCCAATAACCCAACAGGACCTGGACCTTCAAATTTGGAGCAGGAGTGGAGGATGATTTGCTCCACCTGTGGCCAGAGCTTCTCCCGGAAGCAGGACCTTCTGAATCACCAGTTAGTCCACGGGCCCCAAAGGCCAGATGGCCAGCAACAGGGTATTGGAGGAACCTCGGCTAATGGCAATGACAAGATGGATGGACGCAACCACATTTGTGTGGACTGTGGCATGTTTTTTGCTGATCGCCACCACCTTATCACCCATCTATGCCCCGGTAAGAATCGGGGCAGCGCGATGAGCAAACAGGGCCTGAACGGAGCCAAAGGGATGTCTGGAGGCGATGGCGTCGGTGGTGGGGTCGCTGGAGGAAGTCGTGATGTAGGTGGTGATGGACGCAGGCCTATGGTTGACCAAAGTGACAAGCCCCACAAATGTGACCAATGTGGACGTGGATACAGACACCCCTGCTCACTCCTTAACCACAAGAAGTCCCATAAGACGGGTGTTTTCCGCTGCTTGGTGTGCCAGAAACGCTACTACAACCTGCTGGCTCTCAAGAATCACCAAAGGACTCACTTTGATCTGAAGAGGTAGGTCTCTGATTTCATCCATTTCTTGATATATATAGTACAGAGTTCAAAGGTCTTACACCTTTAGGAGTATTGGGAACAATGGTAAATAGTTAGGTTGTGTTGGTCGTGGTGGTCTTCACAGGGCTGGTCCTCACAACATTCACCATGATATAAAACACAGCTGCGGCATCACTTTGCGTTTAGTTTGGCTGGTAAAGTTTTATATACTGGAGTGGTGATCATCTATATTTCGTCACACTCCAAACGATCCCATGGCTGATGAATTTTATTGTTTGTAGATTGTTTAGTTAACATTATAAGGACTTTGGGCTGTAGTGCTGAAGGTAACGCCTCCACAAGGATCATGTTTGATGTCTATTCATCCTTGTGTTTTTCTTCATCTTTGCTCATTCCTGTTGTAGGCACAAATGTGAAGAATGTGGGAAGGCTTTCAAGATCCAAAAGCAGCTAATCAACCACCTCCGTCTCCACGAGGAGCACCGGGCCAAAGGTCTTGTCCGGTCTGGCCCAAACAGTTCTCGCTTCCAGCAGCCTGGCCCATCTCAAATGCAGACTATGAGAGGGGAGTCATCGAAGGGCCAGGTGATGGGTGTGAAATACAGCCATCAGGGATTCAAGAAACCGTACTCTTCAGCGGGAACTTCTCGACCCCAGAAGTTTGATCCAGCTGAAACAGGCCGGCGGCCTTTTTCCTGTGAAGAATGTGGAAAGACATACCGGCATGCAGGCAGCCTGGCCAATCACAAGAACCTTCACAAAATCGGGGAGTACCACTGCAATGTTTGCAACTCCACATACCCCAACAGGCTGGCAATGAAAAACCACCTACGTCTTCACTTTGCCCAGAAGAAGCACAACTGCCAAGAGTGTGGCAAGGGCTTCCGCACCCAGAGACAGCTAGCTACCCACACTACAGCCGGCCTGTGTAAAGGCCCTCAGGGCCCCGGGGCCCAGATGGATTTTGAATGCGACGGCTGCTGTGAAGGCTTTGCCACTGCCGATGCCCTCGCAGCCCATGACTGCCCGGCCCAGCACCTACCTTCATCCTCCTCCACCAACAGCTCCACCAACATCAGCATGGAGAGGAGCTCTGTGGACCTGGACTCTGATGAAAGACCCTATGCCTGTGACCTGTGCAGCTGCGCCTACAAACATGCAAGCTCCTTGCTGAACCACAAGCACACCCACAAGACGGGCAACTTTCGGTGCAACTTCTGCGACAAGCCCTACACCAACTACATGGCGCTCCGCAACCACATGCGCATCCACACACAGCGAAAGAAGCACATCTGCCACACATGTGGGAAAGCCTTCAGGCTGGCCAGATTCCTCCGCAACCACCAGAAGGTCCATGAGGAGGGTGCCACCCCCTTCGGCTGCCCCACCTGTGGGAAGAGTTTCCAGGGGAGGTCCGGTCTGGCCAGGCACCGCTGCGGGGACAACCAGGTAGGCATGGAAGTCAGGAGGAAGGCCACTGCACCCCCGGGAGAGGGCGAGGAGTGCCGGTACACGTGAGTTCTCGTCAGTTGTTTGTGATTCTTCGAAGTTGAAAAAAATTAGTGAAGATAAATTTAGGTCTCTACATGTCTATTACAGGTATATGATCTCCAATCCGGCTTCCTTGGGACCATACGCGTGCCGGAATTCGGATTTTTCTGAAGTTTGGACAAATTGAATTAGTGGAGAGACCAGATAAGTCAACCCTGTTTGCTTTCAGTTAGCATATCACACACACGAGTTTTTAGGCTGCTACAATTAAACATTTTATGTCTTAGACGATGTGTTTTCATGCTTTGTTCTTTCAGTAGTGTTTTTGTGTAGCATATTCAAGTATTGATGTTTGTGTGTTGCTTGTGTTTGTTCTCTTCAGGTAGTCTTATGCTGGCCAGTGTTTAGATCAGAAAATGCAGTTATGTGATGGGCTCTTGTGTTCTGAAATCTCAGGGAAGATTAGGAAGTATTTGGAGCTAGCTGCACTGCACATGTCCGGAGGTTATCATTCTCAACACTTTACAGTAGCACAGTCGCTGAACGCAGCTACAGTCTGGCATGGTAGAGGTTCTTTGGACATTTAGTAATCACTCAAACGAAGGCTGTGGCAGACAGAAGGTCTTTTGAAAGCTTGCGTCTCTTTGTGCAGTGCAGAGAGCGGCAGATACCTCCCAGTTCCCTACATGAATCCCAGTTTATTTGTCCCATGTCCCTCCCTCCCCCACCCAGCAGTCCTGTCTGTAAATCCTAATTTTAAATGGTGCACCACTTTGTAGTAGTCTCCTTTAAAAGTTTTAAGCCGGATTTCAGATCATATACCTGTATGTGCAACATCTTAGATGAGTAGTAAAGAAAAAGTGGTAACCAGTAACTAAAATCAATTAGAAACAAAGTAAACCACCGTCTTCTGTTACTAATCTCCCATTGTTTTTCTCCTGTACCCTTGTTTCCTTCCCTTTTGTGTTTCCTTGTTTGTCTCTGCACAGATGTGATCAATGCGGCCGCTCCTACCGTCACGCCAGCTCCCTCCTTAACCACAAGAACACCCACACTGTTGGCATCTACCACTGCGCCGTGTGCCTCAAGACCTACTCCAACCTGCTCGCCCTGAAGAACCACCGCCGTATCCACTCCGAGACACGGCGCCACCGTTGCCACGACTGCGGCAAGGCCTTCCGTGTTTCCTCCCAGCTCTACAACCACCGACGAGTACACCAGAAGCAGCGGGAGCTGACCTGCCGGTCCTGCCAACGAGCCTTTCCTACGTATGCCAGCTTCAGGCTCCACATGGAGATCACCCATGGCCAGGCACCGCAGGCCCGCCAGCCCAGATCCCAGCAGCCTCGACCGGGGGGCTCCCAGGAGCTGGGCTGGGGGTCAGGCCTAGACCTCACCTTAATGCAAGAGCAAGGACTCAACCCCAGCAGCATGACCAAAGCTCGCAGCCGTGGGGGCAACAGTGAGGCCATCAAATCCCACGTCTGTGACCAGTGTGGCCGGTCTTACCGCCACGCCAGCTCCCTGCTCAACCACAAGAACAGCCACAAGACCGGGACCTACTTCTGCAACTCCTGCCAGAAGGAGTTCCCAAACCTGATGTCCCTCAAGAACCACCGCCGGATCCACACCGAGCCCAAACGCTACCAGTGCCCCGACTGCGGCAAGTCGTTCCGGGTGTCCACCCAACTCATCTGCCACCGCCGGATCCACACCAAGGAGAAGCCGTTCTCCTGCCAGCAGTGCGACAAACGCTTTTCCTCCAGGTCCAACCTGCGGCACCACATGAAGGTGCACTGGAGCGGCTCGACGGCGCCCCCTGCCATGGCCATGGGTGCGCCCAACTTCCTGGGTATGCCCGGCGGCCCCTTCATATAAGCTAAGGGATGAGGGAGGGGGTGGTGGTGTTGGGGGTGGAGACATGGGGAGGGGGGAGCCAGTCACATGCCAAGGTTTTCTGGAGGTGCCAAACGTAGCTCTTCCTCCTGCTCACCATCCTCTTCCTCATTTTCCATGTGTGGCTGTAGTGTGTGTGTGTGTGTGTATGTGTGTGTGTGACGGACAGCGCCCTGCATGACTTAACATGTACACAAAGCAGGAGACACACACACACACGCTCACACACACACACACACGCTCACACACTCTCCCGAGCTGAGGCTTCACGGACGTCCCACACAGACCGACTGACAGGCAGCAGACATGGACTGTAGACAGACTTGCTGGACTCCACTCCTCCCTGCATGTGGCCCCGGATCTCTGACGCCCCCCAGAGCTGCAGTGACTGTTTGTTACAGCCCGGCTCAGACTCCAGAGACTGATGAGTCCTGTGGTTGTGACTTGATTGACTCGACTGGGGACAGTGCTGCTTTCAGGGTCCAGGTTAAAGCGTGGGAAGTCTGACGCTTGTTTTCGAGCCGTGGTGTCATTTCAATCCAGTCGAGAGCTGATCGGTCCCTGTTTCCCGCCCCGTCCTGTTCTGATGGTGTTTGTAGGGACTCTTGTCTTCTCTCGTGGCCTCGTCACAATGTTTTTAAAGTGTTTTCTGACCGAGATGGTCGAAACAATCTTCAAACTGTTTTTATTTAAAGTGACCAACGTGTAGACGCTGCAGAGGACGAGCCGGTGACGACGGAGATGCTCAGATTAGGACTGAAGACGGGACGCTCTGGTCTCGAGGGTCTGGTTTAAGTGTGTGTGTGTGTGTGTGTGTGTGTGTGTGTGTGTGTGTGTGTGTGTGTGTGTGTGTGTGTGTGTGTGTGAGAGAGAGATATTATCGTAGCTTCCCAAACAGACGTCCTGACGCCTCGTTCACACACACAGATTCAGCAGTAGCCGTCTCGCCTCTGATTGGCTCTCTGAAGCTCTCAGGTGTTTAAACGTTTTTTTCTGCCATCGCCACGGTAACGGTGCAAGATGAGTTTCTGAGCATTTCCTGTTTCGACGAGCAGCTTTTCCTCCATTTTGTTTGAAAAACAGTGATAAACGCTGAAAGCGAGTAACTTTAAAACCAGAGCAGCTCGAGCTAACAGGAAGTAAGACACACAAACCGCATAAAGGGTCAGTGGATTTTCAAAATAAAACACCCCGTGCAAAGTTCTGAAAACGATTGAACTAAAAACCTTCCCGGTGGAGAACGGACGTGACGGAGTCTCAAAGAGTCTCGACTGTTTGTAGAGTCGGTTTGTTCTGCTCGGCTTGTTACGTTTGTTCAGACTCGGAGGACTCCGTGTTTTTCTGGATCGTCACGGACAAGTTTGACGCTCAAGTGTTTCTTTATGTCGACGAGTGACGTCCTCCATCGATCAGGACGTCTTCACGTCGCTCGGCGGCTCGTCTTGAGTCGTGTGTGTGAACGAGGATCAGCGTTTGGCGGTCCGGCCCGGATCTCCATCTCACAGGTTTAAACTGTCCGGACTGATCCACAACCAGCTGATCGCGGCGGCGGGTAAAAAAAAGGAGCTGTACATTGTCGGCGTGTTCTGTTTGATCCTGTATTGTAATCGTACTTCTGACTGTATCCTGACAGTACCTCTTTTCTAAGAAGGAAAAAAGACAGATCATCGTAGTAATGCATTTATTTATTTATTCTTATTCTTATTAACACTTGTAATGGACGGCGCTAGTCTTTAGGATGTGTGAGTTTAGAGCTGTGTTGATGTAAACACCCCCCTACCCCTACCCACAATGCCCCTGTGGAGATGATGGACGCCGAGGAACTCGAACACAGGACAGGAAGTGTTTCTTTGTTTTTGCCTTTTTATTCGGTGATGTTGTGACGGCCTTTTCTCCCATCATCCCTTTTCCCCCCTTCCCCTCCATGCCCCGCCCACCTCCTTCCTGTTTCACGAGAATCAAACTCACGTTTTTAAAGGGACGACTCGGTGGCCTCCTCCGGTCCTCATCATTTGAACTTTTTTGTTTTATGGTAACCTCTTGTATTTATTGGTGTCCTTTTGTTTCCTTTGTATTTAATTCAGATATCTGGACGCTCTGTGTGTGTGTCAGCGTTTTCAGGAGCACTGGTGCTAGTTTAAAAAAAGTCAAAGCCGTGCAGTGACCGTCAAGTGCTGTAGGAAGTCGATGTGATCTAGAACACACCAATAATAACTGTACATGACATTTTTATTTCCTTCCACATGTTTGACTTGTTTTTTCTGAGTGGACACTTTCCCGCCTGCATTTCACGTAGATGTTAGAGAAGAAGACGACGACGGTTTGAACAACTATAACCCTCTTTATGTTTTAAAGTCTAACTTTTGTTTCCATGCATATATATGTAATGCTTACTATACACTTTTATAAACTATGTTTTGATAATTCATTTCTTAACAGAAAACTTGTCCATATACTATAACCCTTACTGCTGAGTACTGAAAATAAATAGCTGAAAACAAACCACACGAGCTCGGTGTTTTCACTCGACGTCGACGTGATCTGAATCTGTGACGCCGCTTTGTCCGATCAGACAAACGGGAGAACGTTCATCTAAGATTCTCTGAAGAGTTTCAAGGAAATCTAAAATCCTGAAGTTTGAAGTTCAGACACTCCAACCTTCAGTTTAGTTTAACACTCTGACAGGGACGTGTGTTTTAAATGCATGAAACAAAAAATAAGTGTTTCAGCTGCAGAGGAGAAATCATAAAACAGGAGGGCTTTTATTGTGAAAGTCCTGTGCAAACAGGACGCTGAACAAACGTCGGGGAGCAGAGTCTGTGTCGTGCCAGAACAGGAGCTGGGCGAGTGTTAGCAATGTAACCGGGCTCAGCAGCTTCTACGGACATGATGGCAGAGGAGCAGAGAGTGAAGAGGACGCTGACGGAGGAAGCTAAGAAGAGAAAAGGAGAGAGTGAGCGAGCAAGAAGCCGCCGGACAAGAGTAAATGTGGGACTGACTTTTAGTGGTTGGTGAGAGCTTGGTGAAATAAAAGGCTGAAAGACAGACGCCGAGCTGGACTGACTGCTGCTGGGGACCTGGCTGATGATTGATCAGAAGCAATGTAATCAGAGTAAATACTCGAGTACAGCTCGAGCTGATTACACTGTGTAGCTGGATTAAACGAGATGATTTTAGGAACAAATGAATTTATTATTCATTCGACAAGTCTTTTTGTTTCTGCCCTGTGAGTGTTTCTTTTGTCCTTCTGATGGATTATGAATGTCAGCCTAATGTTTGTGTGTTATAACTCTTCATGGCAGATTTGTCCGACGGTCTGTCAATTAAAATGATTTGGTCACATGTCTTAAATCTGACCGGGCGACAGAGTTTACATGTATTTTATTCTGAAAAGCTGTTTCCTGTCTGCAGGTGTTTGTTTGAGATGAGGCTGAAAAGTTTTGTGAAATTTTATTTTCTGTTTTTTTTTTGTTTTTGTTTTTTACAGAGCAGAAGAAACAAACTGGAGACCGCGACGACCCGTCATAAGCCCCACCCCCTTTTTTACTGTGTGCTCCAATCACAGCTGAGCAAGCCTCGGTCGACTTCCTGTTAGCGACGCATTAGCTCATCTGAGACGTAACGTTAGCTTCTTTAGATTTTTAAATCTGAAAGCTGATGCTAACAACGTGCTAACGAAGCAGCTGATCTTCAAACATTTGAATGAACTTAATTAGTTTGCAGATGTTCCACGTGTCGTTTTGTTCAGACGTGTTTTAAACTCAAACTGGGCTGGACTGACTCGGAGGTCTTCAGGTGGATGTTGGTTTAATGTTGATAGAGACGTAGCGCCTGAGTCAGAACCTCGGGTCACCTTCCTCTGAACTAAAGCGTTGGTGTTTGTCTCCTCAGATCTGAGTCCGGTGGGTTCTGCCAGCAGCTCCAGGAGCTTCGTCTGCAGCCAGTGTGGCCGGTCTTACCGCCACGCCAGCTCCCTGCTCAACCACAAGAACAGCCACAAGACCGGGACCTACTTCTGCAACTCCTGCCAGAAGGAGTTCCCAAACCTGATGTCCCTCAAGAACCACCGCCGGATCCACACCGAGCCCAAACGCTACCGTTGCCCCGACTGTGGCAAGTCGTTCCGGGTGTCCACGGCGCTTGTCTGCCACCGCCGGATCCACACCAAGGAGAAGCCGTTCTCCTGCCAGCAGTGCGACAGACCTTCTCGTCCCGGTCCAACCTGCGGCACCACATGAAGGTGCACTGG
>CM014100.1:154589-222677 GCA_004119915.2 Collichthys lucidus | reverse complement strand
CCATAATCCACCTGTGCTCGTCTTTAAATCTGAAATGCAGACGACACTGTCTCACCGTCAGTTACCCATTGACAGTTACCCATTGACAGTTACCCATTGACAGTTACCCATTGACAGTTACCCATTGACTATCAATGGGAAGACGGAGGACGGTGTGTAAAAGTGATGACAGACTGCGGCACAGTGTGACAACAACAAACCTTCAGCTTTCAGCGAGGCAAAAAGTTTCTCTGCTCTGCTCCGACTCACTCAGTTACCCATTGACAGTCACTCACTCAGTTACCCATTGACAGTCACTCACTCAGTTACCCATTGACAGTCACTCACTCAGTTACCCATTGACAGTCACTCACTCAGTTACCCATTGACAGTTACTCACTCAGTTACCCATTGACAGTCACTCACTCAGTTACCCATTGACAGTCACTCACTCAGTTACCCATTGACAGTCACTCACTCAGTTACCCATTGACAGTCACTCACTCAGTTACCCATTGACAGTCACTCACTCAGTTACCCATTGACAGTCACACACAGTTACCCATTGACAGTCACACAGTTACCCATTGCCAGTCACTCACTCAGTTACCCATTGACAGTCACTCACAGTTATCCATTGACAGTTTCTCTCAGTTACCCATTGACAGTCACTCAGTTACCCATTGACAGTCACTCACAGTTACCCATTGACAGTTACTCACAGTTACCCATTGACAGTTAATCAGTTACCCATTGACAGTTACTCAGTTACCCATTGACAGTTACTCAGTTACCCATTGACAGTTACTCAGTTACCCACTGACAGTCACACAGTTACCCATTGACAGTCACACAGTTACCCATTGACAGTCACACAGTTACCCATTGCCAGTCACTCACTCAGTTACCCATTGACAGTCACTCACAGTTATCCATTGACAGTTACTCTGTTACCCATTGACAGTCACTCAGTTACCCATTGACAGTCACTCACAGTTACCCATTGACAGTTACTCACAGTTACCCATTGACAGTTAATCAGTTACCCATTGACAGTTACTCAGTTACCCATTGACAGTTACTCACAGTTACCCATTGACAGTTAATCAGTTACCCATTGACAGTTACTCAGTTACCCATTGACAGTTACTCACAGTTACCCATTGACAGTCACTCAGTTACCCATTGACAGTCACTCAGTTACCCATTGACAGTCACTCAGTTACCCATTGACTATCAATGGGAAGACGGAGGTCTGTTTGCTGGTGGTGTACAAAAAGGAAGGAAGTGACCGGTGGAGTGTCACTGAAAGGTTCTTTTACAGTCTGAGTGGTGACGGAGGAAGTCAAACACGATACAGTGGTCCCTCGTTTATCGCGGGGGATACGTTCTAAAAATAATCCGCAATAAACGAAATCTGTGAAGTGAGTTTAACAATTATTCTACATGTTTTAAGGCCGTAACCCCCCCTAACCACACACTGTTACACACCTTTCACACGCATTTTGTACAGTACTCCCTTAATTAAACAGGACGCAGAACACAATGCGCGTTCATAGTGTTACAGTACACTGTAAAAAAAGCAAAATTACACAGGAAAAATCCACGAAACAGCGAGAGTCTGCGAAAAGTGAATCGCGATATAGCGAGTAACGACTGTATTTACATTTCATGACGGAGTTTTATTTCCCGTTGATTATAAATGGAGGAGGTAAATGTCTTTAAAAGAATCTGAATAGTTAATAAAAACTTAAAGAACTGTTGAAGAAACCGTGTCGAAATATTTGATCTTGTCAACATCAAGTCTGAGAATAATATACTTTGATTTAGATATTTATCATCTAAACTGTAACAATAAAAGTCAACAAAATGTTTACATACTACATTACCCATGATCCTCAGCTGCTATTGCTGTGGAGAAGAAGCTGGTCAGAGGTCGTCTGAGCGACAGCCAATTAAAAAATGCTTTTAAGTTCAACTTCAAACTGGAACTTTCCAAGAGAATTCAAACAGGTGAGTTTAATTTGCAGGTTTTCATGTTGAGATAGAAGCGGCTCCATCACGTCTTCAGCTGCTGATCCAAAGTCAAACTCGTGCACAGACTGAAGCTCCGTGCAGTCATCCTCAGCAGATGGTGTGGTCGTCCTCAAAGAGCACAGCTGGACGTTCAGTTGAAAGCTCTGGAGGGGACGGTGAGGAAGGCCGATGTCGTCCCTCTGGACAGTGGCGGGCCCCTCCAGTGCACCTTCATGTGGTGCCGCAGGTTGGACCGGGACGAGAAGCGTCTGTCGCACTGCTGGCAGGAGAACGGCTTCTCCTTGGTGTGGATCCGGCGGTGGCAGACAAGCGCCGTGGACACCCGGAACGACTTGCCGCAGTCGGGGCAACGGTAGCGTTTGGGCTCGGTGTGGATCCGGCGGTGGTTCTTGAGGGACATCAGGTTTGGGAACTCCTTCTGGCAGGAGTTGCAGAAGTAGGTCCCGGTCTTGTGGCTGTTCTTGTGGTTGAGCAGGGAGCTGGCGTGGCGGTAAGACCGGCCACACTGGCTGCAGACGAAGCTCCTGGAGCTGCTGGAAGAACCCACCGGACTCAGATCTGAGGAGACAAACACCAACGCTTTAGTTCAGAGGAAGGTGACCCGAGGTTCTGACTCAGGCGCTCCGTCTCTATCAACATTAAACCAACATCCACCTGAAGACCTCCGAGTCAGTCCAGCCCAGTTTGAGTTTAAAACACGTCTGAACAAAACGACACGTGGAACATCTGCAAACTAATTAAGTTCATTCAAATGTTTGAAGATCAGCTGCTTCGTTAGCACGTTGTTAGCATCAGCTTTCAGATTTAAAAATCTAAAGAAGCTAACGTTACGTCTCAGATGAGCTAATGCGTCGCTAACAGGAAGTCGACCGAGGCTTGCTCAGCTGTGATTGGAGCACACAGTAAAAAAGGGGGTGGGGCTTATGACGGGTCGTCGCGGTCTCCAGTTTGTTTCTTCTGCTCTGTAAAAAACAAAAACAAAAAAAAACAGAAAATAAAATTTCACAAAACTTTTCAGCCTCATCTCAAACAAACACCTGCAGACAGGAAACAGCTTTTCAGAATAAAATACATGTAAACTCTGTCGCCCGGTCAGATTTAAGACATGTGACCAAATAATTTTAATTGACAGACCGTCGGACAAATCTGCCATGAAGAGTTATAACACACAAACATTAGGCTGACATTCATAATCCATCAGAAGGACAAAAGAAACACTCACAGGGCAGAAACAAAAAGACTTGAATAATAAATTCATTTGTTCCTAAAATCATCTCGTTTAATCCAGCTTCACAGTGTAATCAGCTCGAGCTGTACTCGAGTATTTACTCTGATTACATTGCTTCTGATCAATCATCAGCCAGGTCCCCAGCAGCAGTCAGTCCAGCTCGGCGTCTGTCTTTCAGCCTTTTATTTCACCAAGCTCTCACCAACCACTAAAAGTCAGTCCCACATTTACTCTTGTCCGGCGGCTTCTTGCTCGCTCACTCTCTCCTTTTCTCTTCTTAGCTTCCTCCGTCAGCGTCCTCTTCACTCTCTGCTCCTCTGCCATCATGTCCGTAGAAGCTGCTGAGCCCGGTTACATTGCTAACACTCGCCCAGCTCCTGTTCTGGCACGACACAGACTCTGCTCCCCGACGTTTGTTCAGCGTCCTGTTTGCACAGGACTTTCACAATAAAAGCCCTCCTGTTTTATGATTTCTCCTCTGCAGCTGAAACACTTATTTTTTGTTTCATGCATTTAAAACACACGTCCCTGTCAGAGTGTTAAACTAAACTGAAGGTTGGAGTGTCTGAACTTCAAACTTCAGGATTTTAGATTTCCTTGAAACTCTTCAGAGAATCTTAGATGAACGTTCTCCCGTTTGTCTGATCGGACAAAGCGGCGTCACAGATTCAGATCACGTCGACGTCGAGTGAAAACACCGAGCTCGTGTGGTTTGTTTTCAGCTATTTATTTTCAGTACTCAGCAGTAAGGGTTATAGTATATGGACAAGTTTTCTGTTAAGAAATGAATTATCAAAACATAGTTTATAAAAGTGTATAGTAAGCATTACATATATATGCATGGAAACAAAAGTTAGACTTTAAAACATAAAGAGGGTTATAGTTGTTCAAACCGTCGTCGTCTTCTTCTCTAACATCTACGTGAAATGCAGGCGGGAAAGTGTCCACTCAGAAAAAACAAGTCAAACATGTGGAAGGAAATAAAAATGTCATGTACAGTTATTATTGGTGTGTTCTAGATCACATCGACTTCCTACAGCACTTGACGGTCACTGCACGGCTTTGACTTTTTTTAAACTAGCACCAGTGCTCCTGAAAACGCTGACACACACACAGAGCGTCCAGATATCTGAATTAAATACAAAGGAAACAAAAGGACACCAATAAATACAAGAGGTTACCATAAAACAAAAAAGGTTCAAATGATGAGGACCGGAGGAGGCCACCGAGTCGTCCCTTTAAAAACGTGAGTTTGATTCTCGTGAAACAGGAAGGAGGTGGGCGGGGCATGGAGGGGAAGGGGGGAGAAAGGGATGATGGGAGAAAAGGCCGTCACAACATCACCGAATAAAAAGGCAAAAACAAAGAAACACTTCCTGTCCTGTGTTCGAGTTCCTCGGCGTCCATCATCTCCACAGGGGCATTGTGGGTAGGGGTAGGGGGGTGTTTACATCAACACAGCTCTAAACTCACACATCCTAAAGACTAGCGCCGTCCATTACAAGTGTTAATAAGAATAAGAATAATATAAATAAATGCATTACTACGATGATCTGTCTTTTTTCCTTCTTAGAAAAGAGGTACTGTCAGGATACAGTCAGAAGTACGATTACAATACAGGATCAAACAGAACACGCCGACAATGTACAGCTCCTCTTTTTTTACCCGCCGCCGCGATCAGCTGGTTGTGGATCAGTCCGGACAGTTTAAACCTGTGAGATGGAGATCCGGGCCGGACCGCCAAACGCTGATCCTCGTTCACACACACACGACTCAAGACGAGCCGCCGAGCGACGTGAAGACGTCCTGATCGATGGAGGACGTCACTCGTCGACATAAAGAAACACTTGAGCGTCAAACTTGTCCGTGACGATCCAGAAAAACACGGAGTCTTCCGAGTCTGAACAAACGTAACAAGCCGAGCAGAACAAACCGACTCTACAAACAGTCGAGACTCTTTGAGACTCCGTCACGTCCGTTCTCCACCGGGAAGGTTTTTAGTTCAATCGTTTTCAGAACTTTGCACGGGGTGTTTTATTTTGAAAATCCACTGACCCTTTATGCGGTTTGTGTGTCTTACTTCCTGTTAGCTCGAGCTGCTCTGGTTTTAAAGTTACTCGCTTTCAGCGTTTATCACTGTTTTTCAAACAAAATGGAGGAAAAGCTGCTCGTCGAAACAGGAAATGCTCAGAAACTCATCTTGCACCGTTACCGTGGCGATGGCAGAAAAAAACGTTTAAACACCTGAGAGCTTCAGAGAGCCAATCAGAGGCGAGACGGCTACTGCTGAATCTGTGTGTGTGAACGAGGCGTCAGGACGTCTGTTTGGGAAGCTACGATAATATCTCTCTCTCACACACACACACACACACACACACACACACACACACACACACACACACACTTAAACCAGACCCTCGAGACCAGAGCGTCCCGTCTTCAGTCCTAATCTGAGCATCTCCGTCGTCACCGGCTCGTCCTCTGCAGCGTCTACACGTTGGTCACTTTAAATAAAAACAGTTTGAAGATTGTTTCGACCAACTGGGTCAGAAAACACTTTAAAAACATTGTGACGAGGCCACGAGAGAAGACAGAGTCCCTACAAACACCATCAGAACAGGACGGGGCGGGAAACAGGGACCGATCAGCTCTCGACTGGATTGAAATGACACCACGGCTCGAAAACAAGCGTCAGACTTCCCACGCTTTAACCTGGACCCTGAAAGCAGCACTGTCCCCAGTCGAGTCAATCAAGTCACAACCACAGGACTCATCAGTCTCTGGAGTCTGAGCCGGGCTGTAACAAACAGTCACTGCAGCTCTGGGGGGCGTCAGAGATCCGGGGCCACATGCAGGGAGGCAGGTGTAGTGGAGTCCAGCAGGTCTGTCTACAGTCCATGTCTGCTGCCTGTCAGTCGGTCTGTGTGGGACGTCCGTGAAGCCTCAGCTCGGGAGAGTGTGTGAGCGTGTGTGTGTGTGTCTCCTGCTTTGTGTACATGTTAAGTCATGCAGGGCGCTGTCCGTCACACACACACATACACACACACACACACACTACAGCCACACATGGAAAATGAGGAAGAGGATGGTGAGCAGGAGGAAGAGCTACGTTTGGCACCTCCAGAAAACCTTGGCATGTGACTGGCTCCCCCCTCCCCATGTCTCCACCCCCAACACCACCACCCCCTCCCTCATCCCTTAGCTTATATGAAGGGGCCGCCGGGCATACCCAGGAAGTTGGGCGCACCCATGGCCATGGCAGGGGGCGCCGTCGAGCCGCTCCAGTGCACCTTCATGTGGTGCCGCAGGTTGGACCTGGAGGAAAAGCGTTTGTCGCACTGCTGGCAGGAGAACGGCTTCTCCTTGGTGTGGATCCGGCGGTGGCAGATGAGTTGGGTGGACACCCGGAACGACTTGCCGCAGTCGGGGCACTGGTAGCGTTTGGGCTCGGTGTGGATCCGGCGGTGGTTCTTGAGGGACATCAGGTTTGGGAACTCCTTCTGGCAGGAGTTGCAGAAGTAGGTCCCGGTCTTGTGGCTGTTCTTGTGGTTGAGCAGGGAGCTGGCGTGGCGGTAAGACCGGCCACACTGGTCACAGACGTGGGATTTGATGGCCTCACTGTTGCCCCCACGGCTGCGAGCTTTGGTCATGCTGCTGGGGTTGAGTCCTTGCTCTTGCATTAAGGTGAGGTCTAGGCCTGACCCCCAGCCCAGCTCCTGGGAGCCCCCCGGTCGAGGCTGCTGGGATCTGGGCTGGCGGGCCTGCGGTGCCTGGCCATGGGTGATCTCCATGTGGAGCCTGAAGCTGGCATACGTAGGAAAGGCTCGTTGGCAGGACCGGCAGGTCAGCTCCCGCTGCTTCTGGTGTACTCGTCGGTGGTTGTAGAGCTGGGAGGAAACACGGAAGGCCTTGCCGCAGTCGTGGCAACGGTGGCGCCGTGTCTCGGAGTGGATACGGCGGTGGTTCTTCAGGGCGAGCAGGTTGGAGTAGGTCTTGAGGCACACGGCGCAGTGGTAGATGCCAACAGTGTGGGTGTTCTTGTGGTTAAGGAGGGAGCTGGCGTGACGGTAGGAGCGGCCGCATTGATCACATCTGTGCAGAGACAAACAAGGAAACACAAAAGGGAAGGAAACAAGGGTACAGGAGAAAAACAATGGGAGATTAGTAACAGAAGACGGTGGTTTACTTTGTTTCTAATTGATTTTAGTTACTGGTTACCACTTTTTCTTTACTACTCATCTAAGATGTTGCACATACAGGTATATGATCTGAAATCCGGCTTAAAACTTTTAAAGGAGACTACTACAAAGTGGTGCACCATTTAAAATTAGGATTTACAGACAGGACTGCTGGGTGGGGGAGGGAGGGACATGGGACAAATAAACTGGGATTCATGTAGGGAACTGGGAGGTATCTGCCGCTCTCTGCACTGCACAAAGAGACGCAAGCTTTCAAAAGACCTTCTGTCTGCCACAGCCTTCGTTTGAGTGATTACTAAATGTCCAAAGAACCTCTACCATGCCAGACTGTAGCTGCGTTCAGCGACTGTGCTACTGTAAAGTGTTGAGAATGATAACCTCCGGACATGTGCAGTGCAGCTAGCTCCAAATACTTCCTAATCTTCCCTGAGATTTCAGAACACAAGAGCCCATCACATAACTGCATTTTCTGATCTAAACACTGGCCAGCATAAGACTACCTGAAGAGAACAAACACAAGCAACACACAAACATCAATACTTGAATATGCTACACACAAAACACTACTGAAAGAACAAAGCATGAAAACACATCGTCTAAGACATAAAATGTTTAATTGTAGCAGCCTAAAAACTCGTGTGTGTGATATGCTAACTGAAAGCAAACAGGGTTGACTTATCTGGTCTCTCCACTAATTCAATTTGTCCAAACTTCAGAAAAATCCGAATTCCGGCACGCGTATGGTCCCAAGGAAGCCGGATTGGAGATCATATACCTGTAATAGACATGTAGAGACCTAAATTTATCTTCACTAATTTTTTTCAACTTCGAAGAATCACAAACAACTGACGAGAACTCACGTGTACCGGCACTCCTCGCCCTCTCCCGGGGGTGCAGTGGCCTTCCTCCTGACTTCCATGCCTACCTGGTTGTCCCCGCAGCGGTGCCTGGCCAGACCGGACCTCCCCTGGAAACTCTTCCCACAGGTGGGGCAGCCGAAGGGGGTGGCACCCTCCTCATGGACCTTCTGGTGGTTGCGGAGGAATCTGGCCAGCCTGAAGGCTTTCCCACATGTGTGGCAGATGTGCTTCTTTCGCTGTGTGTGGATGCGCATGTGGTTGCGGAGCGCCATGTAGTTGGTGTAGGGCTTGTCGCAGAAGTTGCACCGAAAGTTGCCCGTCTTGTGGGTGTGCTTGTGGTTCAGCAAGGAGCTTGCATGTTTGTAGGCGCAGCTGCACAGGTCACAGGCATAGGGTCTTTCATCAGAGTCCAGGTCCACAGAGCTCCTCTCCATGCTGATGTTGGTGGAGCTGTTGGTGGAGGAGGATGAAGGTAGGTGCTGGGCCGGGCAGTCATGGGCTGCGAGGGCATCGGCAGTGGCAAAGCCTTCACAGCAGCCGTCGCATTCAAAATCCATCTGGGCCCCGGGGCCCTGAGGGCCTTTACACAGGCCGGCTGTAGTGTGGGTAGCTAGCTGTCTCTGGGTGCGGAAGCCCTTGCCACACTCTTGGCAGTTGTGCTTCTTCTGGGCAAAGTGAAGACGTAGGTGGTTTTTCATTGCCAGCCTGTTGGGGTATGTGGAGTTGCAAACATTGCAGTGGTACTCCCCGATTTTGTGAAGGTTCTTGTGATTGGCCAGGCTGCCTGCATGCCGGTATGTCTTTCCACATTCTTCACAGGAAAAAGGCCGCCGGCCTGTTTCAGCTGGATCAAACTTCTGGGGTCGAGAAGTTCCCGCTGAAGAGTACGGTTTCTTGAATCCCTGATGGCTGTATTTCACACCCATCACCTGGCCCTTCGATGACTCCCCTCTCATAGTCTGCATTTGAGATGGGCCAGGCTGCTGGAAGCGAGAACTGTTTGGGCCAGACCGGACAAGACCTTTGGCCCGGTGCTCCTCGTGGAGACGGAGGTGGTTGATTAGCTGCTTTTGGATCTTGAAAGCCTTCCCACATTCTTCACATTTGTGCCTACAACAGGAATGAGCAAAGATGAAGAAAAACACAAGGATGAATAGACATCAAACATGATCCTTGTGGAGGCTGTTACCTTCAGCACTACAGCCCAAAGTCCTTATAATGTTAACTAAACAATCTACAAACAATAAAATTCATCAGCCATGGGATCGTTTGGAGTGTGACGAAATATAGATGATCACCACTCCAGATATATAAAACTTTACCAGCCAAACTAAACGCAAAGTGATGCCGCAGCTGTGTTTTATATCATGGTGAATGTTGTGAGGACCAGCCCTGTGAAGACCACCACGACCAACACAACCTAACTATTTACCATTGTTCCCAATACTCCTAAAGGTGTAAGACCTTTGAACTCTGTACTATATATATCAAGAAATGGATGAAATCAGAGACCTACCTCTTCAGATCAAAGTGAGTCCTTTGGTGATTCTTGAGAGCCAGCAGGTTGTAGTAGCGTTTCTGGCACACCAAGCAGCGGAAAACACCCGTCTTATGGGACTTCTTGTGGTTAAGGAGTGAGCAGGGGTGTCTGTATCCACGTCCACATTGGTCACATTTGTGGGGCTTGTCACTTTGGTCAACCATAGGCCTGCGTCCATCACCACCTACATCACGACTTCCTCCAGCGACCCCACCACCGACGCCATCGCCTCCAGACATCCCTTTGGCTCCGTTCAGGCCCTGTTTGCTCATCGCGCTGCCCCGATTCTTACCGGGGCATAGATGGGTGATAAGGTGGTGGCGATCAGCAAAAAACATGCCACAGTCCACACAAATGTGGTTGCGTCCATCCATCTTGTCATTGCCATTAGCCGAGGTTCCTCCAATACCCTGTTGCTGGCCATCTGGCCTTTGGGGCCCGTGGACTAACTGGTGATTCAGAAGGTCCTGCTTCCGGGAGAAGCTCTGGCCACAGGTGGAGCAAATCATCCTCCACTCCTGCTCCAAATTTGAAGGTCCAGGTCCTGTTGGGTTATTGGCATGGCTACGCAGGTGGCTCCTGAGGGCTCTGAGGCTGGCGTAGTGGTTGCCACATACCGAGCACTGATACACTTCCCCATCATCCTCGTCATCTTTGTCATTGCTCCCCATTCTCTTGCCTCCACTCTGGGAGTACTGCCGTTGGCTGCTGCCTTCTTTCAGGCTGCTGGAGCTTCCAGCAGGAAGCGAGGTTCCACTGGAGCTGTGGTAGTTCATATTCCCCATAAAACCATTGGACATGTTCCCCTGCTGTGGCGGCGGTTGCTGCTGACCACGGCGGGGACACATATGAGACTTGATGCCAGATACATCCCCATACATCTCACCACAGTCCGCACACACATGTCTGTCCGCCTGACGGTGAGCTGAGTTGCTCTGGGAGAGCGAGCTGCCATCAAAGCGGTCATGGAACTCAAGAGACTCCAGTCCGCTGCTGTGGCCACCGTCTGGTACAAAGTGTGCAGCATCACCGAGATTTCCCGGCAGTGAGATCGGAGTGGTGGCACCGCTGCCTTCTTGGACATAGCTCTGCTGGGAGTCCAGAGTAAGCGGTTCTGGAGATAGCCAGTCATTGCTGTCGTTACCAATAGGTTGGTTGGAGTGACGCCCCTTGTGGCTTCGTAGGTGGCTGTGTAGCGCTGCCAGGTGAGGGTACTGCTTACAGCAGATGGTGCACTGGTAGTGTCCGGTCTGATGGCAGCGTTTGTGGTTGACCAGACTTCCTGCATGCCGGTAGCTCTTGCCACACTCCCCACACTTAAAGCGCCGCTCTCCATCGTCCGGAGAGTTGGCCTGGGGCACACGGCCTCCGGATGGCGAGGACACCGAGCCCTGTGATCCAGAGCTCAGTGTGTCTGAGTTGAGGATGGAGCTGTCCTGGCCATGGGCAGCAGGGTGGGGATCATGAGTCAGATAATGGACCTTTAGGGTCTCCAGATCTGGGTGTCCTGCGCCACAGTATGCACATGTGTAAATGGGATTGTTGACTGGAGGGCCCATGATGGGGTCATAGGGACCTCTTTTCTCACTAGGCAGGGGCGGCAGGGGCAGAGGGTCCCCCAGCGCAGGGGTGTACGCTGGGGATCGAACCGCACTTAGATTGTGAGGCATGATGCCCGGGAAGCTGCGTGGCAGTCCAAGCGGTGAGGCTGTGTTGTGCAGCAGGATGTGCTCCTGGAAGTCTGCCTTATTTGGCAGCGCTACCTGGCACAGGTGACAGAAACAGGAGGCGGTGTCGTCGCTCTGGGACGACTGGGTGCCGCTGCTGCTGCTGCTCACCATGGATGCCCCAGGGGTCTTGAACTTCGAGTGAGTTCTCTCGTGGCTGTTTAAGGCAGCCAGGTTGCTAAATTGTTTAAAACACACAGAGCACTTAAAAGTTCCTTGTTGGTGACACTTCTTGTGGTTCACCAGGCTACCGTGGTGACGGTAAGTTCTGTCGCACTGATCGCACTTGAATGGTCTGTCCCAAGCGTCGTCGGATTCAGGGGAGCCTTTCTTTCCGTGGTCGTCTGTCTCGTGGCTTTGTAGGACACTATGTCCCATACCACTGTTGCTCAAATGGGAGCGGCCAAACCCGTCAGAGAGGTCTTGGGCGAGGCCGTAGTCCCTCTCGTCGTGGCCGGTTTCTTCGGGTACTTCTTCACTCTCTTCTTCTGTGTGTGCGCTACTAGGGGACAAAGTATGGATACGAAGGTGGTTCTTCAAAGCTACAGCGTTGGGTAGGGTACGGGTACAAACTGGACACTGGAACGAACCCACCTCGTGAGACTTTTTATGATTGGCTAGGCTAGCTGCGTGCTTGTAAATTCGGCCACACTGTTCACACTCGAAACGTCCGGTCTCTTCCTGCTGATAATGTGCTTTCATATGTTCTAGAAGACTTGGAGTACTCGGGCAAACCATATCACACTCTTTACAGGGGAAACCCTTGGCACGACTCATATCATGCATTGCCATAGTACTCTAAAGCAAACTTGTTGGAGGGAATCACGGTTCACAACACAGAAATGAACAGTGATGCTAGGGAGATGGAGGAGGAAACAGCGGGGGCTTAGCTCTTCAGCTGGGGGTGGCGGTGGCAGCCATTTTCTCCCCAAGAGTCGTTGGTGCAGGTCCAGCCAATCGGGGCCCACCCTGGGAGGTGGTGGGCCTGCGGGGGTCACACCAGCCAATGCGGTATCACTGTAGAGACAAGAAGAAGAACAAGATGTTATTCAAAGAGTGACGTAACACCCTATTTTACCTTTAACAAATAAAAATGATGTATTTGGAGTCTTAATGTAAATAAAAATAAAAAAGACATTTCAAAGCAGTGGATGTCATCAGGTCTTAAATGATAAAGATAATGTAGAATCACTGTTCACACCAACAGGGACAGCGGGACACACCTCTGAGGACGGTGTAAATGCGACAGCGCTTGCATTTCAAAAAAACCACAGGATCAATAAAACCTCCAGAACCATCCCCACTCCATCAACAGTCAACGACCAACAGGTATCTCAGGATCAGGTCAAGTTTATTTACACGATTACAGGAACAGAAGCAGTACAAACTCTTGTAGACGACAGGCGAGGACATGGGTTTCAAACTCTGAAGGTGACCTCAAAGTATGATACGTGCACTTTGTCGCAGAGCCAGTCACTCAGACTTTTATTGTTTATAGACTCGTCCTTCGACCTGTCCATCTAAGAACGTCAGATCACAAACTGACCTCAAAGCAAATCTAAAAGTATTAACTGATTCAAGTAGTTTAATCGAAAACTGACAAAGTCATTTTATTAACCAATTTAGAATTTCAATTTCGTTACGTTTTGTTACGCTAGGGGACGCTTCGTTACGTTAGGGGGCGCTTCGTTACGTTTTGTTACGTTAGGGGGCGCTTCGTTACGTTTTGTTACGTTAGGGGGCGCTTTGTTACGTTTTGTTACGTTACGGGACGCTTCGTTACGTTACGGGACGCTTCGTTACGGGACGCTTCGTTACGTTACGGGACGCTTTGTTATGTTTTGTTACGTTAGGGGGAGCTTTGTTATGTTTTGTTACGTTAGGGGGAGCTTTGTTATGTTTTGTTACGTTAGGGGGAGCTTTGTTATGTTTTGTTACGTTAGGGGGAGCTTTGTTATGTTTTGTTACGTTAGGGGGAGCTTTGTTATGTTTTGTTACGTTAGGGGGAGCTTTGTTACGTTTTGTTACGTTAGGGGGCGCTTCGTTACGTTTTGTTACGTTAGGGGGCGCTTCGTTACGTTTTGTTACGTTACGGGACGCTTCGTTACGTTACGGGACGCTTTGTTATGTTTTGTTACGTTAGGGGGAGCTTTGTTATGTTTTGTTACGTTAGGGGACGCTTCGTTACGTTTTGTTACGTTAGGGGACGCTTCGTTACGTTTTGTTACGTTAGGGGACGCTTCGTTACGTTTTGTTACGTTAGGGAACGCCTCATTACGTTTTTTTACGTTAGGGGACGCTTCGTTACGTTACGTTGGGGTCATTAACAATATGGTTCCTGTCTATCCCGCTCATCTCTAATTGGACGCTCTCTAAAAGATTAAAAACTAAACATGCTGAACTTTGATTTTTTTTGCCTTATTTTGACATCTGTGGTTTAATGAACTGAAGGAGCGTTCACTAACAATTAAAAAAACGTTCTAACAGAAACTGAAACCAGTTTGGAGGATAATGAACGTTAAACTGTCATTAATGAGATCAATAGTTTGTTAACGAGCAGCGCTGATTAAACAGAGTCGATGTGACACACGGTTTTAACAGGATCATCTGTAATCTGTTACAGATTACAGCAGGAAGCCACGATAACACACACACAAGCCACACTCAAGGACTTTTCAATGACTTTCAAGGCTGACACCTGAATGATGCAGCAGAATATGATCAGAGCAGAACCTCTGGGTCAGAACCATCAGAACATGAATAGCTGATTAGAGTTAATTATTTCATAATGAACAAAGTCTGATGCATTAAAGGTCTGAAGAGGTAAAGAAAGAAAGAAAGAAAGAAAGAAAGAAAGAAAGAAGTGCGATACAGAGGGGGGAGGAGGTGAAGGTGGAGGAGGAGCAGCGAGGAAGGGGTGGTCGTGTGTTCGGGTTCAGACGGATGAAGACAGAAAAAAGAAAGCAGCGGGAAATAAATGTGAGGAAGATTTGATTGACGGGAGTGGAAAATATGAGGGGGAGGGACACACACACACACACACACACACACACACACACACACACACACACACACACACACGTAAACAGGTACGATCACACACTGAATTAAATCAGACTGGTTTCTAGTCGGACCCTGAAGGCGCCGTGGCAGCCTGGAGATACTTAAAATTTTAAATCATTAATAATAATAATAATAATAATAATAATAAATTATTATTATTATTTATTATTATTATTATTATTATAAGAGCTGACTTTGTTTTTATGTTTAATCCACACGTGCACAGGTCGACACGTCATGTTATTATTTACTAATTATATTTATTAATACCGTCAACCAGAGTTCTAATTACAGAGAAACACTCTGCACATTTGATTAACAGTAAATCTGTTTATTAAACATTTGATCATCCACAGACTGATTTATTGATTGAATATTGATTAATCATCTTTTTGTGTGAAATAAAGTTTGACTTAACAACCAATCAACACATCGTTAATTCAAATCTACGAACTCTAACGAGCCGTCTGCAAACATCTGTTCACGAGTTCAAACAATAATATCTTATGTTACACTGATTAATTCTAATAATTAAACCTGGGAGCTCTGAATATTAAAGATCTGTTGTTTTATTTATTTTCTTTACTAAAATTATTGTGTGTCGTTTTTCTCTCAGATATCAAAATCTGTCTGTCTGTAATAATAACCGATAATTATTAAAACAGAGTTGAGATAAATATAATTAACAGCGACTTTTACAGGAATAAACACTTTGATCATTTCACAAATTCTGCAGAAAACAAACGTTGTGAAAAACACAAATAAACGGCTTTCTGAGCAGCAGACCGTTTCAGTCCTGCACCTCATCCAGAACCAGAACCCCAAACAAACAAGGTGTAAACAACAACACGTCACCTCCTCAAGGACTCCTGGAAAAACCTTGAGCCACTTAAATTGACTTGTATTCATTGATGATTCACCTCACTGGTTCTGTCCAATAAGAGTTCTGACCTGAAACTATGTGAGGAAGACACAGAACGTATTTTTCATGGAGCAACAACAAAAATCAGCTGATTTTATTTGTTTACAAACATCAGCTGATCAAATATTTATTTGTATCAACTCAGATAATAAATGTGATGACGTCACCTCAGTGTGCTCCTCTGTGATCGATCGATAACTGATCGGCAGTAATCGATCAGTTTTCAGTCTCAGGTGTGACTCTCACCTCAGAGCAGCAGCCAATCAAAGGCTCAGCTTCATCCTCATAATGTAAACAAACCGGACAGTCCTCACGCAGCCGGTCCCGGTGTGTGTGGACCGGGTGTGTATGTGTGTGTCTGTGTGGACCGGGGAGGCCCCCCCTCCCCTAACACACACACACACACACACACACACACACACACACACACACACACACACACACACACACACAGGTTGTTTTGATCTCCCCCGCATTAAACGCGGATCTTCCCTTACATCATAACAGACCTTTCACGCACAGATCTGCTCCCGCAGCCGGCGGGGCTCGCTGACCTTGGCCCGTCTCCTCTCGGTTCAGCCCGGATGTGTCGGGACAAAAGCGGCGACCCTCCGCCGACACACGGCCGACATTTGCTTCGACCGACTCCCCGATTTCACCTGGGGGGAGTGACACCCGAGCCCGGGCGCCCGGGAAGCACCACCCGGAGGGGGGGTCGGGGGGGTAACGGTAGAAAGGCGTGCGGTTCACGCCGTGCGTGATCCCGCACACAGAGCGGGGGCTCCACCTGGAGCCGTCCCCTCCTCCGGAGACCCCGCTCCCCTCCGTCTGCGGGAAAATGGCTTTCCGAGCAGAGAGCCATTTTCTGCTAACGGCTAGCCCCCCCACACACACCGAGCACCGGGCTACAGACTGAGAGCTGCGGGGCCGGTTAACGTGTGGAGGCACCCCGCATGGCTCCGCACGGCCCCGCAGCGCTGGCCCCGCTCCGTGTGCGTTCATTAAAGATGTTCAGTGTCTGTGAAGCAGCCGCGGCCGAGCTAACGTTAGCATCGCCTCGGCTAGTTAGCAACCCCCCGCGAGGATGTAAAAGAAGCGGGACGGAAGTGCAAAACAAACAAACCGTCAACAAAACACCGACAAACGGCGGGAACACGAAGCTGCACGCGCACGCAGACGCGCTCAGGTGTGGTTTAAAACACGGGCTTTATCACGGCTCGGCTCGGCTCGCTGAGGTTAGCACGGCGGCTAAAGCCAGGCTAGCCCGGAGCTACACAAAGATCTCGACGAACACACCGCGGCCCCCTTTGATGGAAAACCGCGTTTTTCAGCCGTTTCACGCGCTACACTCACCCCTCAGCCGGCCTCGCGCCCTCACGGTGTACGATGCACGGCGCGGAGCTGCTAGATGAGCCGCTGGCCCGGGTTCGGCATGGTTCTCCGTCCTCCTCCCGTTCAGCCGCCGACTTTTGGTTCTTGGCTCTTTCCCCCCTCACCGCCGCTTCGACAACATACTTCCTGCCGCTGCCGCTGCCGCTGCTTGCCGCGCGGGGCGCCACGCCGCGCAGCACACGCCGCGCGTCATCATGCGCACAATTTAGTTCCAGCAGCAACAGCGAGGAAACGTTAAAACAACGTTACAGAAACGTTCCGGTGCGTTGTCCGAACGTTAGTCTGAGGTTTCCTCACGGGGCACACAGACCCGGGCCGAGCCGAACCGAGCCGAGCTGTTGGCTGATGATAGGCAGATGGCAGTCCATGTGGACATGACTGATTAATTAATTAATTAATTAATTAATGCATCATTTATTGTTTTTCACAGTTTGTTAAGGACTACACACATCTGGGTATCAGCTCAGAACCAATCAGAGGCTGGCTCCAGAAGTGAGTCAGACTCAGAGACCAGGTGTCCAGGTTTTAGACAGTCTGCGGGGACGTCACAGAGACTACGTCCAGGTTTTAGACAGTCTGCGGGGACGTCACGGAGACTACGTCCAGGTTTTAGACAGTCTGTGGGGACGTCACGGAGACTACGTCCAGGTTTTAGACAGTCTGCGGGGACGTCACGGAGACTACGTCCAGGTTTTAGACAGTCTGCGGGGATGTCACAGAGACTACGTCCAGGTTTTAGACAGTCTGCAGTCACAGTGACTACGTCCAGGTTTTAGACAGTCTGCGGGGACGTCACGGAGACTACGTCCAGGTTTTAGACAGTCTGCGGGGACGTCACGGAGACTACGTCCAGGTTTTAGACAGTCTGCGGGGACGTCTAGGAGACTACGTCCAGGTTTTAGACAGTCTGCAGTCACAGTGACTACGTCCAGGTTTTAGACAGTCTGCGGGGACGTCACAGAGACTACGTCCAGGTTTTAGACAGTCTGCAGTCACAGTGACTACGTCCAGGTTTTAGACAGTCTGCGGGGACGTCACAGAGACTACGTCCAGGTTTTAGACAGTCTGCGGGGACGTCACAGAGACTACGTCCAGGTTTTAGACAGTCTGCGGGGACGTCACAGAGACTACGTCCAGGTTTTAGACAGTCTGCGGGGACGTCTCAGAGACTACGTCCAGGTTTTAGACAGTCTGCGACAGTCGTCTGTACATATTAAAGAGCAGTTTAAGTCACTGTAATAAAAACATGAAATCAATAAACACATTGATTTACTTTGTCAGTATATAAAGAATAATAACACACCTGACAAACGAACAATGATTAAATATTATGACGTCATATAAAACGGCTGCAGGGGCGCGCATTCGTCGTGGTCAGTAACATGTGACGTCACTGTTTATAAACTGTAAAGTTTATAAACAGTGACGTCACACGCCAAATGTTACAGCAGCTCGTGTATCATCATTAAGTCAAAATAATAAAATGTTTAGTTTGTATATTATTTGTTTTTCATTCCGTATATTAATAAATTAGATATTTATATTTTCATGTCCGTGTACTGCATGTCCCAGAACCCCCTGCGTCATTAAATACGTCATATTCCCTCGCGGCATACGTCATAAATCCGCGCCCGTATTGTACTCTTTCCCGCTCTGCATCGCTGATTGTTCTGACCCGGACTGACCCGGGTTCTCTGTTCTGACCCGGACTCTCTGTTCTGACCCGGACTGACCCGGGTTCTCTGTTCTGACCCGGACTCTCTGTTCTGACCCGGACTGACCCGGGTTCTCTGTTCTGACCCGGACTCTCTGTTCTGACCCGGACTGACCCGGACTCTCTGTTCTGACCCGGGCTCTCTGTTCTGACCCGGACTCTTCGCTCCTCTTGTATCCGGACTTGGCGCTCCGTCCTCGGTGTCATGGGTCCCGTCGAGGTGAGACTGTTCCCGCTTTGTGTTGTTGACGTCACAGATGTGGTTAATTAGTTTGATCAACAACAACAATGACGTCAGCACGTTCAGCGTGAAATATGAAGTTCATGAAATTTTAGAAACAGTGTGTGTGTGAGAGTGAGTGAGTGAGAGAGAGAGCGAGTGAGTGAGTGAGTGAGAGAGAGTGAGTGAGTGAGTGAGAGAGAGAGAGAGAGACAGAGAGAGAGAGAGAGAGTGAGAGAGAGACAGAGAGAGACAGAGAGAGTGTGTGAGAGAGAGAGAGAGAGAGTGTGTGTGTGTGTGCGAGAGAGAGAGAGTGTGCAGTGCGCGCGAGCGCGTGTGCGCGCGCGTGTGTGCGCGCGCGCGTGTGCGCGCGCGCGCGCGCGCGTGTGTTCGCGCGCGTGTGCGCGCGCGCGCGCGTGTGCCGCGTGTGCGCGCGCTCGCGCGCGCGTGTGCGCGCGCGCGCGCGTTGCGCGCGCGCGCGTGTGCGCGCGCGCGCGGTGCGCTCGCGCGTGTGCGCGCGCGCTGTGCGCGCGCGCGTGTGCGCGCGTGTGCGCGCGCGCGCGCGTGTGCGGCGCGCGCGCGCGCGTGTGCGCGCGCGCGCCGTGTGCGCGCGCGCGCGCGCGCGCGCGCGCGTGTGCTCGCGCGCGTGTGCGCGCGCGCGCGTGTGATGGTGAGCGCGCGCGAGTGCGAGAGAGAGAGCGGTGTAGCGAGAGAGTGAGTGAGAGTCTTATTAACTTTAGAGAATCGCCATCAGAGCCAGAGGAGACCAGCCCATCAGGAAGTCACTTCCATAAAAGGAGTTAACTTGTGTGGTTTTGTCTTTGTATCACTGTGTGTTGTATAGTTGTTGTGACATTGTTGTATCGTTGTTGTGACGTTGTTGTATCGTTGTTGTGACGTTGTTGTGACGTTGTTGTGACATTGTTGTATCGTTGTTGTGACATTGTTGTAACGTTGTTGTGACGTTGTATCGTTGTTGTAATGTTGTTGTGACGCTGTATCGTTGTTGTGACGTATTGTTGTTGTGACATTGTATCGTTGTTGTGACGTATTGTTGTTGTGACATTGTATCGTTGTTGTAACGTTGTGACGTTGTATCGTTGTTGTGACGTTGTTGTAACGTTGTTGTAACGCTGTATCGTTGTTGTGACGTTGTTGCGACGCTGTATCGTTGTATCGTTGTTGTATCGTTGTTGTGACGTTGCGACGTTGTTGTATCGTTGTTGTGACGTTTTTGTGACGCTGTATCGTTGTAACGCTGTATCGTTGTTGTGACGTTGTTGTAACGTTGTTGTGACGCTGTATCGTTGTTGTGACGTTGTTGTAACGTTGTTGTGACGCTGTATCGTTGTTGTAACGTTGTTGTATCGTTGTTGTGATGCTGTATCGTTGTTGTGACGCTGTATCGTTGTTGTGACGTTGTTGTGACGTTGTTGTGACGTTGTTGTGACGCTGTATCGTTGTTGTGACGTTGTTGTGACGCTGTATCGCTCTGTGTGCAGCTGCTCCACATGTCCGTGTTCTCTCAGAGTTTTTCTCCCTGCGGTCGATTTCTGGCAGCCGGAAACAACTACGGAGAGATTGGCGTGTTCAGGTGAGACAGCGGCCAATCACCTGCGAGAGCTCGTTAACGGCTCTTTACTGTGTTATTCGTGATGAGTAATTAATAACGAGTCAGCGCTGTGTTTCAGCCTGTCTGCAGCTCTGAGTCCGGACGCCACCGCGCTGAGTCAGAAACCAGTTCTGACCTTCACAGGTGAGTCGTGTTTAAAACAGCTGATCTCATCATGTGACCACACCGCTAGCATGAAGCTAACTGACCTCTGACCTCTCGTCAGCTCATGAAGGTCCGGTCTTCTCGCTGCTGTCCACCGACTGTCACCTGCTCAGCGCCGGGAACGGAGAGATCAGCGCCTGGAGCTGGAGCGAGCTCATCAAGAAGGTCTTTAGACCAGAACCACAGAGACGGACTGATCTCAGACCAGAACCAAGACCAGAACCACAGAGACTGACTAATCTCGGACCAGAACCACAGAGACTGACTGATCTCGGACCAGAACCACCGAGACTGACTGATCTCGGACCAGAACCACCGAGACGGACTGATCTCGGACCAGAACCACAGAGACGGACTGATCTCAGACCAGAACCACAGAGACGGACTGATCTCAGACCAGAACCAAGACCAGAACCACAGAGACGGACTGATCTCAGACCAGAACCAAGACCAGAACCACAGAGACGAACTGATCTCAGACCAGAACCACCGAGACGGACTGATCTCGGACCAGAACCACAGAGACTGACTGATCTCGGACCAGAACCACCGAGACGGACTGATCTCGGACCAGAACCACAGAGACGGACTGATCTCAGACCAGAACCACAGAGACGGACTGATCTCAGACCAGATCCAAGACCAGAACCACAGAGACTGACTAATCTCGGACCAGAACCACAGAGACTGACTGATCTCGGACCAGAACCACCGAGACGGACTGATCTCGGACCAGAACCACAGAGACGGACTGATCTCAGACCAGAACCAAGACCAGAACCACAGAGACGGACTGATCTCAGACCAGAACCAAGACCAGAACCACAGAGACGAACTGATCTCAGACCAGAACCACCGAGACGGACTGATCTCGGACCAGAACCACCGAGACGGACTGATCTCAGACCAGAACCACAGAGACGGACTGATCTCAGACCAGAACCACAGAGACGGACTGATCTCAGACCAGAACCAAGACCAGAACCACAGAGACGAACTGATCTCAGACCAGAACCACCGAGAGGGTCTGATCTCGGACCAGAACCACCGAGACGGACTGATCTCGGACCAGAACCACCGAGACGGACTGATCTCGGACCAGAACCACCGAGACGGACTGATCTCAGACCAGAACCAAGACCAGAACCACAGAGACGGACTTATCTCAGACCAGAACCAAGACCAGAACCACAGAGACGGACTGATCTCAGACCAGAACCAAGACCAGAACCACAGAGACGGACTGATCTCGGACCAGAACCATCTGAGGCGATAACAAGACGTCAGACTCATTGTCTTTTCATCTCAGCCAATCAGAACGTGTTGTTGTGTTACATCATCTGTAAACGCAGTCTGCTCACACGTGATTGGTCGATACGACTCAGACAGAAACAAAGACGCTGAAACGTTTTGTTAATGTTTGATTTTGGTTTCCTCAGAACGTCAAAGCGGTTTGGACCAAAAGGCCGAACTACAAGTGAGCCTGTCTGTGACCTGTCTGTCTGTCTGTGACCTGTCTGTCTGTCTGTGACCTGTCTGTCTGTGACCTGTCTGTCTGTCTGTCTGTCTGTCTGTCTGTCTGTCTGTGACCTGTCTGTCTGTGACCTGTCTGTCTGTCTGTCTGTCTGTCTGTCTGTGACCTGTCTGTCTGTCTGTCTGTCTGTCTGTCTGTCTGTCTGTCTGCCTGTGACCTGCCTGTCTGCCTGTGACCTGCCTGTCTGTCTGTCTGTCTGTCTGCCTGTGACCTGCCTGTCTGTGACCTGTCTGTCTGTGACCTGTCTGTCTGTCTGTCTGCCTGTGACCTGCCTGTCTGCCTGTGACCTGCCTGTCTGCCTGCCTGTCTGTCTGTCTGTCTGTCTGTCTGTCTGTCTGCCTGTGACCTGCCTGTCTGTCTGTCTGTGACCTGTCTGTCTGTCTGTCTGTGACCTGTCTGTCTGTCTGTCTGCCTGTGACCTGTCTGTCTGTCTGTGACCTGTCTGTCTGTCTGTGACCTGTCTGTCTGTCTGTGACCTGTCTGTCTGTGACCTGTCTGTCTTTCTGTGACCTGTCTGTCTGTGACCTGTCTGTCTGTCTGTCTGTCTGTGACCTGTCAGTCTGTCTGTCTGTGACCTGTCTGTCTGTGACCTGTCTGTCTGTCTGTGACCTGTCTGTCTGTCTGTCTGTCTGTCTGTCTGCCTGTGACCTGCCTGTCTGTCTGTGACCTGTCTGTCTGTCTGTCTGTCTGTCTGTCTGTCTGTCTGTCTGCCTGTGACCTGCCTGTCTGTGACCTGTCTGTCTGTGACCTGTCTGTCTGTGACCTGTCTGTCTGTCTGTCTGCCTGTGACCTGCCTGTCTGCCTGCCTGTCTGTCTGTCTGTCTGTCTGTCTGTCTGTCTGCCTGTGACCTGCCTGTCTGTCTGTCTGTGACCTGTCTGTCTGTCTGTCTGTGACCTGTCTGTCTGTCTGCCTGTGACCTGTCTGTCTGTCTGCCTGTGACCTGTCTGTCTGTCTGCCTGTGACCTGTCTGTCTGTCTGTGACCCGTCTGTCTGTCTGTCTGTGACCTGTCTGTCTGTGACCTGTCTGTCTGTCTGTGACCTGTCTGTCTGTCTGTCTGTGACCTGTCTGTCTGTCTGTGACCTGTCTGTCTGTCTGTCTGTGACCTGTCTGTCTGTCTGTGACCTGTCTGTCTGTGACCTGTCTGTCTGTCTGTGACCTGTCTGTCTGTGACCTGTCTGTCTGTCTGTCTGTCTGTGACCTGTCTGTCTGTGACCTGTCTGTCTGTCTGTGACCTGTCTGTCTGTCTGTGACCTGTCTGTCTGTCTGTCTGTCTGTCTGTCTGTGACCTGTCTCTCTGTCTGTGACCTGTCTGTCTGTCTGTGACCTGTCTCTCTGTCTGTGACCTGTCTCTCTGTCTGTGACCTGTCTGTCTGTCTCTCTGTCTGTGACCTGTCTGTCTGTGACCTGTCTGTCTGTCTGTGACCTGTCTGTCTGTCTGTGACCTGTCTGTCTGACGTCTTCGTGTCTCCTTCAGGTCCAGTCTGGAGATCCCAGAGATCAATGCCATGACGATGAACCCCAGAGTGAGTCCACAAGGACCTGTCTCTCTGTTCGTGGATCTGTCTCTCTGTCCGTCTGTCTCTGGTCATGGACCCGTCTGTCTCTCTGTCTGTTTAGGATAACAGTCTGGTCGTGGGTGGAGGAGACAACAACGTCCACATCCTGGACCTGGAGCACGGCACCTTCAAGGTGTGTCCCGGTGACCGTCTTCATGTTCTGCTTCTGGTTCGGTCCTGCAGCTTGATCTGTGTTCTGGTTCTGGTTCTGGTTTTCAGTCGGTGCTGCAGGGTCACTCAGACTACATCCACTGTGTGAGCGTTAGAGAGCGTGAGGGCGAGATCCTGTCGGGGGGCGAGGACGGAGCTGTGAGGATGTGGGGTGAGTCAAACCGGGTCTCATTAGTCCAGGACCAGGACCAACAGAGTCCTGCCTCTGTAAGGTGTAGTGTGATGCATTCATGTCGACGTGTTTTAATGAGCTCTTGGTGTCTCTAGACAGCCGGACGGGTCGGTCCGTTCACTGCATCGAGGTCCATAAGTACGAGGTGAGGAACCGAGTCCGTTTGTGCCGCCGTGTTGGTTCTGCAGCGCGTTCTGACCCGTCGTGTTTCTGTTTCAGAGCTGCGCTCGGCCTCAGGTCGGTAAATGGATCAGCTGTTTGACCACCGACTCGGACTGGATGGTAAGAAAACCCGACGCCTCTCTGGCCCGGTTCTTTTGAACTTTTACAACAGCGTGGTTTAAAGCAGACCAGCACCATCTACACCACACGCTGCCAATCACCTGCTCAAACTGCTGCCCTCAGGTCCATTCAGACCCGGACTGAAAGCCCACAGCCTGGACCCCCGTGCAATAAGACTGTTAAACTCACAAGGCTGCTGGACTGTCTGCCTGTTTATGCGAGGGGGCGCTGACACTTCTAACTGCTCCATGAGCTCCACACACATTCGTTTCCTTTGGACAATGACGATAAACTCTTGAATTGAGTTTTGGACTCTAACGGTGTGTTTGTGTCTCAGCTCTGTGGTGGAGGTCCGTCTTTGTCTCTGTGGCACCTCCGCTCGCTGTCGCCGACCTCCGTCTTCCCGCTAAGCGGCTGTCAGAGACAGGCAGCCTTCCACCAGGACATGGTAAGCTCCGCCCACCCACCCAAGCTCCACCCAGAGACAGTGTGTCAACGTTAACCTCCTCCCCCCCCTGCTGCTCCTCCTCAGATCCTGGCTGTAGGTGAAGGTCCGTTTGTGTCTCACTGTCTGTTGGGTGGAGAAGTCAAAGCTCAGATTCCCTGCACGCCTCAGAGCCTGAACACACTGCAGCTGAACACCAACAGCACAGAGCACCGGGTGAGTCAGTGAATGCATCATGTCTTTTCTCTCTGACTGACCCTGAACTCACCGCGTTGCATTAAATGTCATGTTTTGTGTTTTCAGGTTCTGACGGCGGCCGGCAGCAGCGATCACATCGACGTGTTCACCAACCTGTCGTACAGAGCGTTCTCGCTCAGCTTCTGAGCGGTCGTCTGTTTTTTAAAGTTTTCCAAGTCTCAATAAAACATTTTGTCACTTCAAACGATTTTTTTATTTCCAACAAACTCAAAAATTAATGAAAAAAAAACTTTGAAAACTTAACTTGATGTGGCGTTCAGGGACTGAAGCAGAAGTTTCTTTAACGTGGCGTTCAGGGACTGAAGCTGAAGTTTCTTTAACGTGGCGTTCAGGGACTGAAGCTGAAGTTTGACGTGGCGTTCAGGGACTGAAGCTGAAGTTTGCCGTGGCGTTCAGGGACTGAAGCTCAAGTTTGCCGTGGCGTTCAGGGACTGAAGCAGAAGTTTCTTTAATGTGGCGTTCATGGACAGAAGCTGAAGTTTCTTTAATGTGGCGTTCAGGGACTGAAGCTGAAGTTTCTTTAATGTGGCGTTTAGGGACTGAAGCTGAAGTTTGCTGTGGCGTTTAGGGACTGAAGCTGAAGTTTCTTTAATGTAGCGTTCAGGGACTGAAGCTAAAGTTTCTTTAACGTGGCGTTCATGGACAGAAGCTGAAGTTTCTTTAATGTGGTGTTCAGGGACTGAAGCTGAAGTTTCTTTAACGTGGCGTTCAGGGACTGAAGCTGAAGTTTGACGTGGCGTTCAGGGACTGAAGCTGAAGTTTCTTTAATGTGGCGTTTAGGGACTGAAGCTGAAGTTTGCTGTGGCGTTCAGGGACTGAAGCTGAAGTTTTTTTAATGTGGCGTTCAGGGACTGAAGCTAAAGTTTCTTTAACGTGGCGTTCATGGACAGAAGCTGAAGTTTCTTTAATGTGGCGTTCAGGGACAGAAGCTGAAGTTTGACGTGGCGTTCAGGGACTGAAGCTGAAGTTTCTTTAACGTGGCGTTCAGGGACTGAAGCTGAAGTTTGACGTGGCGTTCAGGGACTGAAGCTGAAGTTTCTTTAATGTGGCGTTTAGGGACTGAAGCTGAAGTTTGCTGTGGCGTTCAGGGACTGAAGCTGAAGTTTCTTTAATGTGGCGTTCAGGGACAGAAGCTGAAGTTTGACGTGGCGTTCAGGGACTGAAGCTGAAGTTTCTTTAACGTGGCGTTCAGGGACTGAAGCTGAAGTTTGACGTGGCGTTCAGGGACAGAAGCTGAAGTTTGACGTGGCGTTCAGGGACTGAAGCTGAAGTTTCTTTAACGTGGCGTTCAGGGACTGAAGCTGAAGTTTGACGTGGCGTTCAGGGACTGAAGCTGAAGTTTCTTTAATGTGGCGTTTAGGGACTGAAGCTGAAGTTTGCTGTGGCGTTCAGGGACTGAAGCTGAAGTTTCTTTAATGTAGCGTTCAGGGACTGAAGCTAAAGTTTCTTTAACGTGGCGTTCATGGACAGAAGCTGAAGTTTCTTTAATGTGGCGTTCAGGGACTGAAGCTGAAGTTTGACGTGGCGTTCAGGGACTGAAGCTGAAGTTTCTTTAATGTGGCGTTTAGGGACTGAAGCAGAAGTTTGCTGTGGCGTTCAGGGACTGAAGCTGAAGTTTTTTTAATGTGGCGTTCAGGGACTGAAGATGAAGTTTGACGTGGCGTTCAGGGACTGAAGCTGAAGTTTTTTTAACGTGGCGTTCAGGGACTGAAGCTGAAGTTTCTTTAACGTGGCGTTCAGGGACTGAAGCTGAAGTTTCTTTAATGTGGCGTTTAGGGACTGAAGCAGAAGTTTGCTGTGGCGTTCAGGGACTGAAGCTGAAGTTTCTTTAATGTAGCGTTCAGGGACTGAAGCTAAAGTTTCTTTAACGTGGCGTTCATGGACAGAAGCTGAAGTTTCTTTAATGTGGTGTTCAGGGACTGAAGCTGAAGTTTCTTTAACGTGGCGTTCAGGGACTGAAGCTGAAGTTTGACGTGGCGTTCAGGGACTGAAGCTGAAGTTTCTTTAATGTGGCGTTTAGGGACTGAAGCTGAAGTTTGCTGTGGCGTTCAGGGACTGAAGCTGAAGTTTTTTTAATGTGGCGTTCAGGGACTGAAGCTAAAGTTTCTTTAACGTGGCGTTCATGGACAGAAGCTGAAGTTTCTTTAATGTGGCGTTCAGGGACAGAAGCTGAAGTTTGACGTGGCGTTCAGGGACTGAAGCTGAAGTTTCTTTAACGTGGCGTTCAGGGACTGAAGCTGAAGTTTGACGTGGCGTTCAGGGACTGAAGCTGAAGTTTCTTTAATGTGGCGTTTAGGGACTGAAGCTGAAGTTTGCTGTGGCGTTCAGGGACTGAAGCTGAAGTTTCTTTAATGTGGCGTTCAGGGACAGAAGCTGAAGTTTCTTTAATGTGGCGTTCAGGGACAGAAGCTGAAGTTTGACGTGGCGTTCAGGGACTGAAGCTGAAGTTTCTTTAACGTGGCGTTCAGGGACTGAAGCTGAAGTTTGACGTGGCGTTCAGGGACTGAAGCTGAAGTTTCTTTAATGTGGCGTTTAGGGACTGAAGCTGAAGTTTGCTGTGGCGTTCAGGGACTGAAGCTGAAGTTTCTTTAATGTGGCGTTCAGGGACTGAAGCTAAAGTTTCTTTAACGTGGCGTTCAGGAACAGAAGCTGAAGTTTTTTTAATGTGGCGTTCAGGGACTGAAGCTGAAGTTTTTTTAATGTGGCGTTCAGGGACTGAAGATGAAGTTTGACGTGGCGTTCAGGGACTGAAGCTGAAGTTTTTTTAACGTGGCGTTCAGGGACTGAAGCTGAAGTTTCTTTAACGTGGCGTTCAGGGACTGAAGCTGAAGTTTCTTTAATGTGGCGTTTAGGGACTGAAGCTGAAGTTTGCTGTGGCGTTCAGGGACTGAAGCTGAAGTTTCTTTGCTGTGGCGTTCAGGGACTGAAGCTAAAGTTTCTTTAACGTGGCGTTCAGGAACAGAAGCTGAAGTTTTTTTAATGTGGCGTTCAGGGACTGAAGCTAAAGTTTCTTTAACGTGGCGTTCAGGGACAGAAGCTGAAGTTTTTTTAATGTGGCGTTCAGGGACTGAAGATGAAGTTTGACGTGGCGTTCAGGGACTGAAGCTGAAGTTTCTTTAATGTGGCGTTCAGGGACTGAAGCTGAAGTTTGACGTGGCGTTCAGGGACTGAAGCTGAAGTTTTTTTAACGTGGCGTTCAGGGACTGAAGCTGAAGTTTCTTTAATGTGGCGTTCAGGGACTGAAGCAGTTTGAATTTTAACATTTTTATTTCTGATAGCAAAAAAAATACATTTCTACATTTTCTCACTTTGAAAATCAAAGCGTACAAACGAGTTTGAGAGTTCGTCGTGACATCATCGATCGTCGTGACATCATCGGCCGTGGTACAAAACAACATGTGATGCATTCAGGGAGCTGATTAAATGTCAGGATAAATAAGTTTCCTTGTTTCCCGTCTGAAGCTCAAAACAGTAAATGTTATTTACACAAACTGAAACCTGCCGTCGGACTGAAGGGTGCCTGAACACACCGTCAGTCTTGATTTACCCACAATCCACCGGGAACAGGGTCCGGGAGACACGAGCCCATCATGGAGCGTTCAGGATCGAAGAGGAGCGTGGGGAACATGAGCTCGTTCTGGATTTTCTCAGTCTGAACGACGTATAAGGTTCTAAAAAGTTTGGAACTGGTCCCAGAGCGTCGCCTCAGCACGCCCAGAACCGCTCAGCTCAGTCCGATCTTTACAGAAACTTATCGGCCACGTTGGTGGATCCGGGTCCGTTGGTGGATCCGGATCGAGGCGATCTCTCGGACCAGTTCCAAATGTTTCAGCACTGAATGTTTGAGAAGAACCTTTAAACAACGCTTAAGTAACAGAGATTCATGGTGAGTTCATGATGTAGTGTGTGTGTGTGTGTGTGCGCGTGTCAGCAGTAGGCGGGGCTTCAGGCGGCAGACAGGCAGGCCTGCCGGACGCTCTGGGCCCAGGTGTTGAGCAGCTCCGTCACAGAGTGTTTGTCGGGCAGCTGCAGCAGTTTGGACGTCATGTTCCTGTGGACCGTCTGCAGGAAGCTGTTCGCACCTGCAGGAGAAGAGGTCATGTGGTCAGACACAGGTCATGTGGTCAGACACAGGTCAGGGGGTCAGAGGGTCTTGCTGGTCTCACCGTACTGGTCCTCGTCATCAGCCCAGTATGGACTCTGGTCTGGATAATCGGCAGGAACACTGAGCTGCAGCGGAGGAACGCTGGGAAGGTTCTTATCATCTGTGAACAAACACAAACACAACGTTCAGAGAACGTTCAGATCCCAACATCTCATCAACAGACTGAAGATCTGAACCTGGGCCCGGTTCTGGCCCATGCAGGACTCACCCAGCTTGCAGACGAGGTGCACGGTGCCGTTGTTGCTGCAGAATGAAGGATCAAGGTTGACAAGGAACTTGACGTCGAGGCGAGCAACCTCGCCCTGCAGGATGTTCGGGATCGTCTGCCGCTCGTCCTCCTCGTGCTTCCTCTTTCGACCGGAGACATTTGGACCCCTGATGAGGAGACAAGGAGACAGTAACAGTCATCACCGTTTTCATGCCGTGACCTCCCCAGGAAGTTCTCCTCAAAAGTCAACAAAGTCTGTATCACTGTCTGCAACCATCAGAGACAGTCCACGGGGACGTCACAGAGACTACGTCCAGGTTTTAGACAGTCTGCGGGGACGTCACAGAGACTACGTCCAGGTTTTGGACAGTCTGCGGGGACGTCACAGAGACTACGTCCAGGTTTTAGACAGTCTGCGAGGACGTCACGGAGACTACGTCCAGGTTTTGGACAGTCTGCGGGGACGTCACAGAGACTACGTCCAGGTTTTAGACAGTCTGCGAGGACGTCACAGAGACTACGTCCAGGTTTTAGACAGTCTGCGGGGATGTCACGGAGACTACGTCCAGGTTTTAGACAGTCTGCGGGGACGTCACAGAGACTACGTCCAGGTTTTAGACAGTCTGCGGGGATGTCACGGAGACTACGTCCAGGTTTTAGACAGTCTGTCAGTTCTAGTCTCTGATTGGCTGCAGATGTGCGGTGGCACGTACGTGATGGGTGGGCCGTGGATGGCGGTCATGGCGGGGGCGAAGGTTCTGTACAGAGAATGGTTGAAGACTGGAGAGCGGATGTTGGCCATGACGGCGTCCAGCAGGGGCTGACATAAATACTGCTGCTTCGTGGGCACCGGGGGGGTGGGGGGGTCGGCTGAAACCATGGAGACAAGGTGTTACAAACAGGAAGTCTACGTGTCCAACAGACGGAGACGGAGACAGCAAGTGGTCCTCACCACGGCCATGTCGTTCTTCAGCTTCTCTAAGGCGATCTCACACTTCTGCAGCGTCTTCAGAGGACACCTGCAGGACAGAGGACAGACAGAGGTCAAATGTTCAGCCAATCACTGCAGATGAGGACGTGACATCACAGATCAGCTGATACCTGGTGTTTGGATCAGTCAGGATGTTCAGCAGACTCTTCATCTTACTCAGGTCCTTCTTCCTGTCTGTGGACACACAAACACAGTGTCACTCCTGTCTCATGTCGTGTCTCATGTCGCGTCGTGTCTCCTGTCGTGTCTCCTGTGTCTTATGTGTCTCATGTCGTGTCTCCTGTGTCTTATGTGTCTCATGTTGCGTCTTGTGTCTCGTGTCGTGTCTCATGTCGCGTCTCATCTCATGTCTCATGTCGCGTCTCATCTCATGTCTCATGTCATGTCTTATGTCGTGTCTCCTGTTTCATGTCGTGTCTCTTATGTCATGTGTCTCATGTCGTGTCTCATGTCTCATGTTGTGTCTCGTGTCGTGTCTCCTGTCTCATGTGTCGTGTCTCATGTCGGGTCTCATGTCGTGTCTCCTGTGTCTTATGTGTCTCATGTCGTGTCTCATGTCGTGTCTCCTGTGTCTTATGTGTCTCATGTCGTGTCTCCTGTGTCTTATGTGTCTCATGTTGCGTCTTGTGTCTCGTGTCGCGTCTCGTGTCGCGTCTCATGTCGCGTCTCATCTCGTGTCTCCTGTGTCTTATGTGTCTCGTGTTGCGTCTTGTGTCTCATGTCGTGTCTCATGTGTCTCATGTTGTGTCTCCTGTCTCATGTTGTGTCTTGTGTCGTGTCTCATGTCGTGTCTCGTGTTGTGTCTCGTGTCGTGTCTCCTGTCTCGTGTCTCATGTCGGGTCTCGTGTCTCATGTCGCGTCTCATCTCGTGTCTCCTGTGTCTTATGTGTCTCGTGTTGCGTCTTGTGTCTCATGTCGTGTCTCATGTGTCTCATGTTGTGTCTCCTGTCTCATGTTGTGTCTTGTGTCGTGTCTCATGTCGTGTCTCGTGTCGTGTCTCGTGTCGTGTCTCCTGTCTCGTGTCTCATGTCGGGTCTCGTGTCTCATGTCGTGTCTCCTGTCTCATGTCTCGTGTCGTGTCTCATGTAGTGTCTCATGTCGTGTCTCGTGTCTCATGTCGTGTCTCGTGTCGTGTCTCGTGTCTCATGTCGTGTCTCGTGTCGTGTCTCATGCCGTGTCTCGTGTCGTGTCTCATGTCGTGTCTCATGTCTCATGTCGTGTCTCATGTCGTGTCTCATGTCGTGTCTCATGTCGTGTCTCATGTCGTGTCTCATGTCGTGTCTCATGTCTCATGTCGTGTCTCATGTAGTGTCTCATGTCGTGTCTCGTGTCTCATGTCGTGTCTCGTGTCGTGTCTCATGTCGTGTCTCGTGTCTCATGTCTTGTCTCATGTCGTGTCTCATGTCTTGTCTCATGTCGTGTCTCATGTCGTGTCTCATGTCTCATGTCGTGTCTCATGTAGTGTCTCATGTCGTGTCTCGTGTCTCATGTCGTGTCTCGTGTCTCATGTCGTGTCTCGTGTCTCATGTCGTGTCTCGTGTCGTGTCTCATGTCGTGTCTCGTGTCGTGTCTCATGTCGTGTCTCGTGTCTCATGTAGTGTCTCATGTCGTGTCTCGTGTCTCGTGTCTCATGTCGTGTCTCATGTCGTGTCTCGTGTCTCATGTCGTGTCTCGTGTCTCATGTCGTGTCTCGTGTCGTGTCTCATGTCGTGTCTTGTCTCATGTCGTGTCTCGTGTCTCATGTCGTGTCTCGTGTCGTGTCTTGTGTCTCATGTCGTGTCTCATGTCTCGTGTCGTGTCTCATGTCGTGTCTCGTGTCTCGTGTCTCATGTCGTGTCTCATGTCGTGTCTCGTGTCGTGTCTCGTGTCGTGTCTCATGTCGTGTCTCATGTCGTGTCTCATGTCGTGTCTGGACCTTCGTTTTTGTCGATCTTGTTGATCATCCTCCGCAGAGGCTCGATGTATTTGGACAGCTGTTTCAGTTTCTCCATGTACTGTTGGTCCTCCAGAGACGTAGCTCCAGCCGGACTCATCACTGAGGTGGGGTTACCTGAGGACAGGAGGAGGACAGCAGGAGGACAGGAGGTTTTATATCAATAAAGTTAGTATGAAAAAAGTTCTTCTCCGGTTGTAAACATGATGTACGATGAGACTCAACGTCACTCGGTCATCAGCAGATAAGGTGATTTACCTGGACTCACGTGGACTCACGTGGACTCACGTGGTCTCACGTGGACTCACGTGGTCTCACGTGGTCTCAGCGTGTTTTATTGGTTGCTTCCTTTTGTTCGTACCTGGAGTATTGAGCGGTCCAGGTGAGGGGACCCCGTAGTTCTGGGGGGTTCTGGCGTTGGCTGGGCTCTGTGAGGGCTGAGGGGACGGGCTGGGCTGGAACCCGCCTGGAGACGGCGTGGGACCGGAGCTGGAGACAGGAAGTGGAGACATTTTAAAGACGAGCCTCAGAGCTTTGTTTGTATGAAGCTACTTCAATGGACGCCGTACCTGGCCGAGTTGGGCTGCGAGGTGGGGGGCTGAGGTGACGGCTGGGGGGGCGGGAGCATCTGTGAGGGCGATGACATCATCGCATGCTGCTGTACCTGTGGAGGAAAACAATTGGACAAAAAGGGAAGACGAATTAGCCAATCACAGGAGGAGAGGCTGCAGCACGTTTAGACTTTAACGAACCGAGCTGCGTCGTGTCGGCAAACTAAACGAACCCTGAGCGGACTCAGAGCCGGACTCAGAGCCGGACTCAGAGCCGCCTCTACAGCTCATCGTCAGTCTGAGTTCTACATGAAGCGAGACGCAGAGCTGCTCTAAAGGTCCAAGGTTTGTTACCAGGTCATGGTTTAATCAGCTGACCAGCTTAGCGACACGTCTGACCCTAAAACATGGAAGCAGAAGGACGCGGCGACGTGGACAGACAGAAGCACACTGAGGGCGGGACGGGGAGGTGGAAGGTGGGGTAAATACCTGCTGTGTCATTGGCTGCCCTCCCACCGCGGCGGCAGCAGCGGCGGCAGCAGCAGCGTTTGGTGGAGGGATGGAGGGATTCAGGGGGGCTCGAGGCAGCCGGGCCGGAATCTGCAACCCAGGACGGACCAACTTCAGAGGACACACAACAGAGACACAACAGAGACACAACAGAGACACAACAGAGACACAACAGAGACACAACAGGACCGTGAGCAGAGAGGCAGACAGACACTGCAGCAAACACACCAAGGTTTGTCTTCACATACATGTGAGGACCCTGATCTGAACCATCACTCCAACCTGGACCTGGACCTGACTGGACCTGGACCTGACTGAACCTGGACCTGACTGAATCTGGACCTGACTGAACCTGGACCTGACTGAACCTGGACCTGACTGAACCTCAAACAGTCCTTTGAGAGACATATGTCCTCACTTCAATGGTTCATACTACGTCACAAACAAGAAGCTCCCCCTACAGGAGGAACCACAAACTACACTTTTTTAAGTCGACATTTAATTCACTGAAACAAAATCTCATGTGGCTGAAACAATAAATGTTTTATTTCTTTTCTTAAAAAAAACAAAAACAAGTTATTTAAGTTATTAGAAGAGTTTAAAGTCTCCATGAAGTCAAACTGTCCTCTGTCCTCCGGTGTCTGTCCAAGTGTCTTCATGGTATTTTAGAGTTGGTCTTTTCCTGACCAACTATAAAAACATGTTGACGATGTCATCCTGCACTCGGGGGTGGCCTAACTTTACATCCAATGAAACGCGTTCTCTCTCCACCTCTGTGATCCACACAGTTCATGATGGACTGAATCTGTGGTTCGGAACCGGGTCAGCAGCTGTTACAGTACCGAGGTGCTGTACCGACTCTATGATGGAACATGTAAACAGACTTCTACTTCCTGTTTCAGTGTAAACAAACACAGCAGTGTGATAATTCACAGTATGACAGGTGTGCAGAGTGATACGATGACAGGAGTGAGATCTTCACACAGAAAGCACCTGAGCTCGAGGTGGCTGCAGTCTCACCTGTCCAGGTACGGTGGCGGCGGCTGCAGCGGCTGCGTTGAGCTGTGCCTGTGCTGCGGCTTGCTGCGCCTGTTGGACCTGCTGCTGCTGCTGCAAGGCTGCACGGGCCTGCTTACACACACACACACACACCACACACACACACACACACACACACACACACACACACACAGGCAAAGCATGCAAGCAGAGGGGTGGGTAAGCAGGACTACTGGACGTTGTGATTCTGGTTAATCTGCAGACGCTGCACACACACAATAACGAAGAACCTGAAGCTTCGTGTCACGGTCTCACGTGTCACTGTTTTGGTCCGCTGTCCACCACAAGCGTCTTTAACCTTTCACAGAGCGAGCACTGTCCTCGTACGATCTAGATCAGCGTTTCTAAAACCTTTTACTCACGTATCACCTCAGAAAATATTCCTGTGTTTGCTCCTGGTCAGATAATTTATTGTTGATGAATCGTGAACAGAAGCAGAGCTCCTGTTTCCTTTCACTTCATAACTAATGACTAATGACAGTTCTTACTTAATTACTAAGGATCACCTGAGCAGCCAGGTGTGTGTCGGTCTTGCTGTGGATTTCTACGATCACCCCTTTAGAGTTTACTGGATGTTATGGAGACAGTTCAACAGAACCAGGACAGAGTTCTTCTGAACGTTCACTTAAAAACACTGTTTAGATGTGTGTTTAATGTTACGTGACGTGTCTCTGAGGCACGGTGCATCGTGTTTAATGTCACGTGACGTGTCTCTGAGGCACGGTGCATCGTGTTTAATGTTACGTGACGTGTCTCTGAGGCACGGTGCATCGTGTTTAATGTTACGTGACGTGTCTCTGAGGCACGGTGCGTCATGTTTAATGTCACGTGACGTGTCTCTGAGGCACGGTGCGTCATGTTTAATGTTACGTGACGTGTCTCTGAGGCACGGTGCGTCATGTTTAATGTTACGTGACGTGTCTCTGAGGCACGGTGCATCGTGTTTAATGTCACGTGACGTGTCTCTGAGGCACGGTGCATCGTGTTTAATGTCACGTGACGTGTCTCTGAGGAGGTGCGTCATGTTTAATGTCACGTGACGTGTCTCTGAGGCACGGTGCGTCATGTTTAATGTCACGTGACGTGTCTCTGAGGCACGTGTCGTGTCGTGCGTCATGTTTAATGTCACGTGACGTGTCTCTGAGGCACGGTGCGTCATGTTTAATGTCACGTGACGTGTCTCTGAGGCACGGTGCATCGTGTTTAATGTCACGTGACGTGTCTCTGAGGCACGGTGCATCGTGTTTAATGTCACGTGACGTGTCTCTGAGGCACGGTGCGTCATGTTTAATGTCACGTGACGTGTCTCTGAGGCACGGTGCGTCATGTTTAATGTCACGTGACGTGTCTCTGAGGCACGGTGCATCGTGTTTAATGTCACGTGACGTGTCTCTGAGGCACGGTGCATCGTGTTTAATGTCACGTGACGTGTCTCTGAGGCACGGTGCATCGTGTTTAATGTTACGTGACGTGTCTCTGAGGCACGGTGCGTCATGTTTAATGTCACGTGACGTGTCTCTGAGGCACGGTGCGTCATGTTTAATGTTACGTGACGTGTCTCTGAGGCACGGTGCGTCATGTTTAATGTTACGTGACGTGTCTCTGAGGCACTGTGTATCATGTTTAATGTTACGTGACGTGTCTCTGAGGCACGGTGCATCATGTTTAATGTTACGTGACGTGTCTCTGAGGCACGGTGCATCATGAGTCCCGTTAACTCTGCTGCAGATATCTGAAGCCGTGTGCAGTGACCTGCTCCGTCTCACCTGGAAGGCCTGGATCTTGAGCTGGTGCTGCTGCTGCTGCTGACTGAGCGAGTTGATGGGGACGTGCTGAGCGGACGTCATCTGTCCGGCCAGAGACTGAGGCACCATGCCGGGCTGCTGCTGCTGCTGCTGCTGAGAGTGTGGAGCCATCTGACCCGGCTGAGGCTGGTTCTGGGCCTGAACCTGCTGCTGCTGGACCATGTGCTGGATGGTCTGAGCCTGGGCCTGAGCTTGTGCTTGGGCCTGGGCCTGGGCTTGAGCTTGGGCTTGAGCTTGAGCTTGGGCTTGAGCTTGAGCTTGGGCCTGGGCCTGGGCCTGGGCCTGGGCCTGGGCCTGGGCCTGAGCCTGAGCATGCTGCTGCTGGAGCTGCAACTGCACCATCTGCTGCTGCTGAATCCTCGTCTGGTGCATCTGTGGGAGGAAGATGGAGTCGGGTGAAGATAGAGTCGGGTGAAGATGGAGTCGGGTGAAGATGGAGTCGGGTGAAGATAGAGTCGGGTGAAGATGGAGTCGGGTGAAGATGGAGTCGGGTGAAGATAGAGTCGGGTGAAGATGGAGTCGGGTGAAGATGGAGTCGGGTGAAGATGGAGTCGGGTGAAGATAGAGTCGGGTGAAGATAGAGTCGGGTGAAGATAGAGTCAGGTGAAAATGGAGTCAGGTGAAAATGGAGTCAGGTGAAGATGGAGTCAGGTGAAGATGGAGTCAGGTGAAGATGGAGTCAGGTGAAGATGGAGTCAGGTGAAGATGGAGTCAGGTGAAGATGTGAAAATGTTACATTTACATTGTGGTTCTGGTTCTGATCTCCTGATCAGTTTGTCTAACATCAGGTACTGTGTGAGCTAGAACTCGATCACGGTTTCCTTCACTGACACTTGGACACACTGGACCTTTAATCCATCCATCGACTTTTCACAGCTGATCTGGGAGGTGCTGGCAGCATGATAAAGATACAAGTCCTCCTCGTGCAGCTCCTCTTGCAGGACCTCATGGCCTTCCCAGACCAGCTGACTCCTGTCTTCTCCTACATCTCCTCACCCTCCTCACCCAAAGCTCACGACCATCTGCACAACACACCAAGATACATGCTGACTCTCTCCACCCCTGCAGCTCCGCCTCATCTCTCCTCATGGTAACAGCCGCTCCACTCCTGCAGAGCCCCAACAAGATAAACCTTCTTTGGCCTGCACCCCGTGGTTGTGTACCTGGTTCTGCTGTTGCTGGTTCTGGGCCTGCTGCTGCTGCTGGTTCTGGTGCTGCTGCTGAAGTTGCTGGTTCTGGTGGTGCTGCTGCTGCAGCTGCTGCGCCCTCAGCTGCTGCTGGACCTGGAACTGCTGTTGCTGCTGTTGCTGCTGCTGTTGCTGTTGCTGTTGCTGCTGGGCCTGCTGGGCCTGCTGGAACTGCTGGAACTGGATGGACTGCTGCTGCTGCTGCTGCTGCTGCTGCTGCTGCGCCTGCACCATCTGCTGCATCGGCATCTGGCCTGGACCTCCTACTGTAGAATGAGCGAGAAGAAGATGAAGGACGGACCCGGTCTATAGCTCAGAACCAGTCTGAGGAGACGCTCTGGAGTCTCAAACACACACAACGTGCCAAAGCAGAGGCTGAAAGTGAGACCGGCTCTGACACCAACACATGAAGTTCAGACGCAGCCAGCACCACCCAACACCACATGGAGGAAACACTCACTGGCTTGTGGGTTTCCAGCCACCCCTGCCATGGCATGCTGGCCTATCTGCATCTGCCCCATGGCCCCCATGCCACCCACTGGAGCACCGGTGGGGCGAGGCCCCATGCCAATGGCGCCCTGGCCCCCTGTCAGGTTAGTCAGGGCATTCATGGGATCTAGCAGAAGAGTAGACAACAGACAATATTACGCAGCTCCAACATGCACAGCAGAAATCATGAACACCATGAGTCTGGTAGTGACAGGTCCAGCAGAGACAGAACACAGCAAACAGAGACCAAACAGAGTCCACGTACCTGGACCTCCCAGCGTCTTCTTGTCTGTAAAGAGGACACATCAGGTGATTAACTGTCGCCTGTTCGATCTCCTCACAGCAGCTTCAGTGTTCACTGTCATACTCACGGATGTCTCTGAAGTGAATGATGAGCCTCGCCACCAGAGACAAATACTCCTCCTGACAAAGACAAACAGACGTCATCAAGTCTGCAGCGACACTGACCCTCCACCCTGATCCAGAACTTACTCTAGACTTGGCTTTGACGTAGACGTGGTTCTCCATGTCGTTACTCGACTTGGTGTGTGCAGTTCCTGCCTTCCTCATCGCCTCTTCACTGAAAGGAAACACACTGATCGTTTACACGCCGATCAAACTTTGTTCCTGTGTTACTTCCCTGAATATGAAATCATATCAGTTCATTGTAAAAACAGATGCCTGCTGATCAACCTGGTTCTGACCAATATTCGGATCATGCTGCACTTTGTACACGTAAAGAAATATAAATATGATCATGTATGTAATGTTAACCTACATGCACTTGTGTTCAGTGACATCATACGTGTTCGTATGTAAACATATGACGTGTTCGTATGACATCACAACAATTTAGATTAAATCTCACATCTCCAAACATGTAAGAGCTAACGCTGAGCTAACACAGAGCTAACACTGAGCTAACTCACAGCTAACACAGAGCTAACTCACAGCTAACACAGAGCTAACACTGAGCTAACTCGTAGCTAACACAAAGCTAACACTAAGCTAACTCACAGCTAACAGAGTTAACTCGCAGCTAACGCAGAGCTAACTCACAGCTAACATTGAGCTAAATCACAGCTAACACAGAGCTAACTCACAGCTAACACAGAGCTAACTCACAGCTAACACAGAGCTAACTCACAGCTAACACAGAGCTAACATTGAGCTAACTCGCAGCTAACGCAGAGCTAACTCGCAGCTAACGCAGAGCTAACATTGAGCTAAATCACAGCTAACACAGAGCTAACACAGAGCTAACTCACAGCTAACACAGAGCTAACACAGAGCTATCTCACAGCTAACGCAGAGCTATCATTGAGGTAACACAGAGCTAACACTGAGCTAACACTGAGCTAACACAGAGCTATCTCACAGCTAACGCAGAGCTAACATTGAGCTAAAACAGAGCTAACATTGAGCTAACACAGAGCTAACACTGAGCTAACACAGAGCTATCTCACAGCTAACGCAGAGCTAACACAGAGCTAACATTGAGCTAACTCACAGCTAACACAGAGCTAACTCACAGCTAACACAGAGCTAACACAGAGCTATCTCACAGCTAACGCAGAGCTATCATTGAGCTAACTCACAGCTAACACAGAGCTAACTCACAGCTAACGCAGAGCTAACACAGAGCTAACTCAGAGCTGAAACAGAGCTAACATTGAGCTAACTCACAGCTAACACAGAGCTAACTCACAGCTAACACAGAGCTATCTCACAGCTAACACAGAGCTATCTCACAGCTAACGCAGAGCTATCTCACAGCTAACGCAGAGCTAACACAGAGCTAAGATTGAGCTAAAACAGAGCTAACATTGAGCTAACACAGAGCTAACTCACAGCTAACACAGAGCTAACATTGAGCTAACACAGAGCTATCTCACAGCTAAAGACCAAAATATGGAAGGTGGGCTGGTAGCCCCTTGGTTTATTGAGATAGACATCACACAAATTTCAAGCATTTTCAAGCACTTCACAAAAAAATTCAAGCATTTTCACAACCTTGAAAACACTGAATTGAAATTCAAGCATTTTCAAGGAATTCAAGCACCCGTGGGAACCCTGTAACACAGAGCTAACTCACAGCTAACACAGAGCTAACTCATTACCATTAGCAGCTAATGAAGCTAACATCGAAACCTGATGGTAGGTCCAGTTAAACTCGGTTCTGTTGGTTTCAGCTGAGCCGAATTAAAGACTGGACCAGAACCTATCACCACACGTCTCCATGGGACTCCACGGACCCGTGCTAACTTTGTTTTTTATAACTCGGTTTAAATTTACAGTTGTTTTTATTAGCACGGTCTGACGTCACGCTGTTTCCTGCGGCGCTAACGCTAGCTTAGCTCGTCCGGCTAACGGAACCAGAGCCAGCGACTGGCCTACAAAGTGAACACAGAACCGAGCTTTCTCACATCTGAGCGACCACTTTCTGTCGGAACTGCGGGCTCCTCCAGTCGCTGTCCGGTCCCGGGACCTCCATGACACGCTCGGTGTTACCGGAGGATGTTGGACGCTTCCTCTTCCGCTCCGAGCAGCGAAATGGCGGCCGCTGTGTTTGTGATGGACGCCAGCGCCCCCTGACGGACCGAGCAGGTCACTGCAGCTGGACGGAACCACAGGCCCGGTCCAGTCTGCCAGTGTGTGCCACTTACTGTCTGTTCACGTCAGTACCTGGAGCACAATAACAATAGTATATAATACTAATACTTATACTACTACTACTACTAATAATAATGTTATTATTATTATTATTATTATTATTATTATTATTATTATTATTATTATTATTATTATTATTATTATTATTATTATTCCATCTCGACTCTCCGTCAGTCTGACACTGGAGTGTACTGGTGTGAAACCAGTTCTGGACAAAGGAGCGACCAGACCACCAAGTTTGGTCCATCCTGATGGACGAATGGTCTCCAGACGTTCCTCGCTCGTGTTCACTCGTGTCAGGTTCTAATATTCACCCACAATAAGAACCCAAAAATGGTGAAAGACGTGAACTAACCAGGTTCTCCTGATTCCTCCTCCAGCTCCTCCTCAAACCTCCTCCCCTCTCCTCTTCCCTCATCAGAATTAGAGCCGTTGTGTTTTCTCTGGTTCTCCTGGTTCTCGTTGTGGTTCTGGTCCAGTCAGGTATGAAAGCTGTCAGACTCACCTGTGTCTGATCCAGTCAGCAGGTGTCTACCTGTGATTGGTTGGCCTGTGACAGATGTTCTCCGCCATGTTCAGAGGAGACACGCTGCAGGTGAAGCGACTCTCTGAACATCACTGATGAGCTCTGTTACATGTTTGACACTAACAGAGGGAACCTGCTGACCTCTGACCTTTCACCCTGCTCTGTCTTTGTAGGTGTGCCTTTGCTGACAGCTACAGGTGAGCTGATGGAGTCTGTCATGCGTCCTGGCTGATCCATCACACCTGGACAGCTCAGGTGTCACTTCCAGAGTTTCACAAAGTTTCTTTATTTTCTCCTCAAACTCAGCAGATCTTTAAACTGAGCTTTTTAAACGGACCTCTGAACGTGGTCTGAGGGATCCGATCTGAACGCGTTCTCGAGTCTTCTTGGTGCATTCACACCTTCAGAGCTGTCCACCTGTGATCAGACCAGCTGTTAACTCCAGGTGTGAACGCTGCCTCACTGACCTCTGTTTGTTTCTGCAGGTAAGCTGATGGAAGTTCATGATTTCTACTTTATTTACAAAGATCAAGTTCAGCAGCAGCAGGATCATGTTTGTGTTTGTTCTGCACGTCTGGGTGAAATGACTGCAGGAAGTCTGAGCTTTAAATCAAACTCCTGATTCTGGTCCTGGTCCTGGTCCTGGTCCTGGTCCTGGTCCTGGTTCTGGTTCTGGTCCTGGTTCTGGTTCTTGTTCTCCTCCATCAGCCTCCTCTGTGTCTGTGATCAGACTCTTCTGCCATCTAGTGGTCTGCTGTCCATCTGCTGGAGCAGGAAGACGGGAGACAAACCAGCCGTCTCCATGGAGACAAACCAGCCGTCTCCATGGTGACGACCCAGCGCGTTGAAGGAAGGAGTGGACTGGATGAAGAGTACGATGACATCACTGCTGATGTCACCACTGAGTATGACGTCTACTGTACACACTGACCTCAGATCTGTTTGTCTGTCCCTGTTTTACACTGTGGACACTGTTACATATTCTTTTCAATTCATGCTTCATGTCATCCTGATCAAATGTGACTTATAAATATTCAGATGAGGTGTCGACCTGAAATAACTTCCTGAGTTAAATTCAGTAGATCTGTAATATTCATTCAGTTAAAGCATGTGGTTTCCAGTTCCATCTCCTCGTTAGTTTTAGTGTCACTTAATTCATATGTACCATGTTCACATGCAACGTGTCTGACACTCATTCATAAAGCATGTTTTACTTCACAGCTGTAACTGAACTCAGTGTTTGGGTGTAAAATGTTTCAGCAGTCAAACGGAGCTGAGCAGTTTGATGACAGCAGACGACCAACATGACAGTTTAAGCTCTTTAATGCAACACACCCCAACAAGACATGAACAATGTGTGAGTGCACACAGTAACTGACAACATGCTGCTGAATAACTAACCCCGAGCATCGACAGACAGTTTAAAGGAGGCTGGGACAGGAAACTGTTTCTCAGTCTCCGTGGTAACAAGCTTACAGTTCAGAGAGCTCCGACCTCCCACACTCTCCAAGACAAAGACTCTCCTACAGTCTGTCAGCTCTGCAGATGTACCCTGACCATCGTGAATCTCAGTTATCTTGAACTGCTCATAGGGAGGGATGAGCACTTCCTGCTGCTCTGGAACTTGTGCATACCTGTGCACATCTGCACCTGAACAGGTCTGAATTTTAAAGCAGCTGTTTGCACCAAAACCTGTCAGGGTTGTTACGAGAGAGGCGGAGCCAAAGTAACCCAACCGAATGATTTGATTGACCTTGCCAGTATAGATATAGTTAGTTCGTCTGTAAACAGTGTTGCAGATGTCATGATGAGGATTCAGGACCTGGATGGCAGACGTCAGCAGGTAATGTAGCGAGTGGTATTTAAATGTGGAGCCGTAGTTTGTGCGCTCTGCTCTGACGGCCTTATTGAAGGCTACGTGCAGGACAGCTGCTGTATAAGCACAGAGTGCTCGCAGCTGATCTTCAGTCAGAGCCTTGCTCTCTTTAACTGTCCTTTTAAGGCAGTCCTTTATTACTTTCTCATCCCACATCATATCTTTCTTTTCTTTCTTAAGGTATGTGTTACTGATGTCCACCATATCGTCTGTGCAGCCAAAGTACATGTCGTCGACTGAATCCTCCTCCATGCTCAGTGGGGTCGGCTTGTCGAATGATGGAATGTTCTGAAACAGGAAAAATACGTGAATATGCATAAGTCTGATATATTAGAACACAACATGTGACAACAGTGATGTATCAGATCACATAAGCAGATGGTCACACAGTGATGCATGATACCGTCTGCTTCCAGACATGCAACATCAAAGTTCAAAACTTTAATAAGAACAAAAAACTGCTCAAACAAATGTTTTGACCAGAATTCAATTATTCCTTTCAATTACATAAAACGTGTGAATGACATAGTTTTAATATAAATGAACTAATGTGAAGTAAACAATAAGATTCATGATGAAGTCTCTGCTGGGTTTGATTGACAGCTGGAAGCACACTGACTCTATCATTTATGTCAAAGCGTTGTAATCAGTTCTGACGTCTGGTTGAAAATGTTTCTTTTACCTTTATGAACACACGTTTTAACTTGAACAAGTCCAACTCTCAGAATCAACCTCAGCTCTCATCACACTCTGATTACACAGCAGCTGTGCTGAGCGGGTCGTCCACTAATCGGATGGTCGATGATCAGACGCCCACTCACCGCCATGGAGACTTCAGGTGACATCCAGCAGAGGAGGAACCACAGGGGGGCGAGGAACCACAGGGGGGCGAGGATCACCGTGTTTCCCTTCATCACTGCAGTCGGTAACTGTTCACACTGCGGACACGTAACACACACACAGTATATCCACACACACACACAGTCACACACACACACAGTATATCCACACACACACACACACACACACACACACACACACACAGTATATCCACACACTGGGCTGGTAAACGCTGTTTCATCAATTCAAGTGTACACAAGATTCTTTGAGTTGATTCCAGACTCGCCGGCCGTCAGGATGAGATGTCGTGCACCAAGTGAAGCCCTGTGGTCAAAGGTGAGTGTGTGTTCAGGACGCATGCTCCTTTATATGTACACCTGTGAAGGTCTCACACACACACACACACACACACACACACACACACACACACACACACACACACACTCACACACACACACACACACAGTCTCACACACACATACACACACACACACACACACACACACACACACACACACACACTCACACACACACACACACACAGTCTCACACACACACACACACACACAGTCTCACACACACATACACACACACACACACACAGTCTCACACACACACACACACACACACACACACAGTCGCAGGTACAATTTGCATGTTTGGTGGGAGTCTCTGTCTCACCATGGCTGCTGGTCATCACTGACGGGGGCTGAGTGCTACACCTTGGTGCAGGTCAGTGTTAAAGTGTGATGTGAACGTGATCCATGAGTGTGTGAATGTTTCAGACTGTGTCAAAAACTAGAAATAAAAGACGTCTCAGTCCAAACCAATGGACTGATAAACAGACTGACCCATTCATGTCCAAGTCAAGACCGGACGTCACGTCCTGCTGCAGACAGCAAGACACAGCAAATATTAAATATACAAGTTTAAAAGGATCCAAGAAAAACAGGACAACTATAAATATGATGAGCTGTTCACAGTGTATGTGTAGCAGCACAAACAGCGTGAATATATGAAAAACAACAATGTTCAAACTGTCTTTATTAATATGATACACCTAACCCTTAAATAAGGAGGATTCAAAGTGTCAAAGTTTAAGTTGAATTTATTATTCTTCACACAGAGACGCGGCTCCCTGAGGATACAGACAGTATCATAACATCCTTCATGGTTTCCTGCTCAGGAAAAGACAGGACACACACATATGAATGAAAACATCTGCACCTCAGTATGATCCTGAGTTTTACAACAGCTGATAACTGCTCCACTGCTGTGCAGGGAGGCGCTGCCTGGAAATGTTTCTGTCACTACAAAGCAGAAGTCCTGAGTTGAGGCTGACGTGGCAGAGCTCAGGTCATCGTTCATATCTTCCTCTCAGCAGCAACAGTCGTCTCTCTTCTTCTATCTCACTTGCTTTGCAAGTTACAAACCTGGTTTCCATGGCGACAGATATGAACAATGAGGCCCATGAATGCAGACAGAGACGTGTTGGAGGCCGCGAGCAGTAAACTGCAGAAACATTTGACTGTATGTAAATTAAGTCACGTGAGTAAAACTGCCATTCATTTTTCAAAACCGCTTTTCTTTATCAGGCCGTGGGTGGGTGGAGCTTATCTCAACAGACTGTGAGAGGCGGGTACGCCACGGACGGGTCGCAGGTCAAACACAGACAGACAGACAGACAGACAGACAGACAGACAGACAGATAGACAGACAGACAGACAAAGAGACAGACAGACAGACAGGGTCAGAGCTTCTAGAACACACTGGAGGCTGAGCAGGGTGACCCCGGTCTCTGGAGACCCCGCTCTGCCACTCCTCACGTACTGTAGCCGTCCCCCATGTCTCACTGAAATGTTACGTCAGCCAAGACAGTCCAACGATGTCCAGAAGCTTCAGCATGTCACCTGACCTCACCTGTGTCACCTGACCTCACCTGTGTCACCTGACCTCACCTGTGTCACCTGATGTCAATGTGTTTGTGCTTTCTAACAACACGACTCTGTCCTGAGGACAGCATTCAGTCTCTGTGACGTCATCACAGACTGTCTAAAACCTGGACGTAGTCTCTGTGACGTCCCCGCAGACTGTCTAAAACCTGGACGTAGTCTCTGAGACGTCCCCGCAGACTGTCTAAAACCTGGACGTAGTCTCTGTGACGTCCCCGCAGACTGTCTAAAACCTGGACGTAGTCTCTGTGACGTCCCCGCAGACTGTCTAAAACCTGGACGTAGTCTCTGAGACGTCCCCGCAGACTGTCTAAAACCTGGACGTAGTCTCTGAGACGTCCCCGCAGACTGTCTAAAACCTGGACGTAGTCTCTGTGACGTCCCCGCAGACTGTCTAAAACCTGGACGTAGTCTCTGTGACGTCCCCGCAGACTGTCTAAAACCTGGACGTAGTCTCTGAGACGTCCCCGCAGACTGTCTAAAACCTGGACGTAGTCTCTGAGACGTCCCCGCAGACTGTCTAAAACCTGGACGTAGTCTCTGAGACGTCCCCGCAGACTGTCTAAAACCTGGACGTAGTCTCTGAGACGTCCCCGCAGACTGTCTGATGACCTCACTGATGACCTCAATGATGATGTCACAGCGCTCTCTGTTCGCTGTCTCTGATGTCATCGCATCATAAAGACTAACGTGATGATGTCATCAGTGAAACCGCTCAGCTCCCCGCCAAAATAAGAGTCTGCAACGTACAGCCTGACAGGACGACTTAAAGGAACAGTCTGACATTTCACTTCATAACTGAAGGCTAACAGACGCGGGCCGTGGGTGAGAGGACACCGCAATGACTTCACAGAGAAGAGACCAGCCAATAGCACGACGGCAACGGCAGTGACAGACAGCTCCACTGACCAATGAGACAGCAGAGGAGGAGAGACGATGTGTTTAAGTACAGTCAGACGTTTCACACATCATGCAGCTGATCCTCTGTATAAACTGTAAATACAAATATCCAGTGATGCTTGAACAGACGTGTAGGACAGAGTCACTCTACAGTTTGTTTTGTTATGAATATATAATTATTTGTCTGTCATGTTCGTATCTGTGTTGATGTTGTAAAGACATGAACTGATAATTACAGCGGGCCCTGAACGCTTCGTCTTCACATTTCTGTTTTAGTAATCAGACTTGGACAGTTGGACTTTTATTTTGAAGTTTTTCATCATTTTACAGACTCTGGAGGAGAAGTGGGTTGAACTGAAGCCTCACACGCGACCAATCAAACACTCTCTGCTCTCTGATTGGTGAAAACCTTTAAAACATCAGCGACCAATGAGGAGGCAGCAGGAGGAACCACCAGCTGCTCTACGTCGACCTCCACCACCACAGTTTGAAACTTCACTGACAGAAATCCTTGAATTGTACCTTGAACCTCCAGGATGGCATGTGTGTGTGTGTGTGTGTGTGTGTGTGTGTGTGTGTGTGTGTGTGTGTGTGTGATGTCAATGCTGGGACAGGTTTTCAAAATAAAAGCATGAACAGGAAGTTAGTGAACTTTTATTTCGGGAACAAATAAACAAGTCATCTGACAGTTTGTGACGTTTATTTGTTTAATATGAAGACAGGAAGTGACATGAACTTTACAAAATAACGGAGAAGACGAAGAGGACGAGGAGGACGAGGCGCTCAGACGAGAGGACTGCTGCAGAGAAACACCAACCAGTCTGTGAGACTGGGATCAGATTTATGAGGCTGGAGGAGAGACAGGTGAAAGAGAGACAGACAGGTGAGTTCATGGCGATGTCTTCACGTTGTGTCTTCATCTTCACGTGTCTGTGTCTCACCTTCAGTCCACACGTGTCTAGCGGCTGTCCGTCTCGTCGTACCGACAGCAGCCGGGCTCGTCCGGTGCTCGGATATCCGTCCTCCACCTCCAGGTGACACACCAGCACCGCCGTCTTCAGGTAGACCAGCAGACGCTGAGCCGGACGCCAGTCGATGGCGAAGCTGAAGAAACACGCAGAGAGGTCACACGCTCGCCATCACACGCTCGCCATCACAGCTGATTATTGGTCAATGATCTGAGCAGCAGAGAGGATTGTGGGAGCTCACCTGGCCCTCAGCCCCTGGATCTCTGACAGCAGCTGGAACTGACCCATGTAACACTGCATGACGTCCAGCAGGGCGGCGCTCAGCTCCGACCACCGGCCCGACACGCAGTCCTCCACCAGCCCGGCCGCCCCCCCGCTCACCTACACACAAACACACACACACACACACACACACACACACACACACACACACACACACACACACACACCACACACACACACACAATCAGCTGCTTGACAGCCTCAGCATGTTAGCAGGTGAACTCAGGTGTGGTTACCTGCAGGCTGAAGCGCTCATCATGACTCCAGGTTATTGACAGCTTCAGTGGATCCAGCTCATTGGATGCCTGTTCAGAGGAGGGGCGTGGCCTGAGCTCCACACACAGCTCTGATTGGTTGAAGGACAGCAGGTTGATCTGCATCACTTCCTGTACGGCAGAGACGTACACCTGCAACCTGACAGGTGAGCTCCAGTTAGTGACCAATCACAACTGTCCATCCATGATCACCTGACCTGACGACACTCACTCATCTCTGAGCCGCTGCCAGCTGATCAGCTGACTGAGCGCCGCCTCTGACTCCGCCCTCAGCCCGGTCAGCTGACGATCACATGACTGCAATGCATTCTGGGCCTTCTGCAGAGACTCCAGCTGTTCACTGTGCTGCATCTGAGAGGAGACAAGGGAGGATTCTGGGTATTGTAGGTGAACAGCAACAGAGTCCACGTGTGTGTGTGTGTGATCAGCTGTGTGTGTACCTTGTGTGTGATCAGCTGTGTGTGTACCTTGTGTGTGATCAGCTGTGTGTGTACCTTGTGTGTGATCAGCTGTGTGTGTACCTTGTGTGTGATCAGCTGTGTGTGATCAGCTGTGTGTGTGTGTGTACCTTGTGTGTGATCAGCTGTGTGAGTGTGTGTGTGTACCTTGTGTGTGTACCTTGTGTGTGTGTGTGTGTGTGTGTGTGTGTGTACCTTGTGTGTGATCAGCTGTGTGAGTGTGTGTCTTCTGTTGTCGATGTGTTGGATCTTGTCCTGCAGAGATCTGAGCAGAGTCTCCGTCTCCTCCACCCCTGACCTGTACTCCACCTTCAGGGCCTTCCACCTGCTGCGAGCCCCGCCCTCTGACACACACACACACACACACGCCAATGTGTAGTTACTTCTAAACATTTTAAAAGGTTTAACACAGACAGACAGGTATATTCAGTCTGTGTGTACCTGGTTGGGGGGGGCAGGGTTGCGTCATCAGTTGCTGGGCAGACTTCAGACCTTCCAACAGAGACATCATGGAGTCCAGAACAAACAGCTGACGACCCAGAACCTTCTGGACACGACGACTGTCCTACACACACACACACACACACACACACACACACACACACACACACACACACACACACACACACACACACACACACAGTCAGTCTGTCTGTCAACAACACATTAACGCCAACAACACCGTGTGTGTGTGTGTGCGTGACGCACCGTCAGGTAAAGCACCATCCGAGCAGCTTCAGCTTCAGCACAGTCCGGCTGCTCAGAGTCAGAACACGGATCCAAGAGAACCGGATCACAGCGCTGTAACACACTGACACACACACACACACACACACACACACAACACACAGATAATAGCAGTCAGTTAGCACACTCATTTTTCCACCGTTTGAAATATTTTGAAACTTTCCGAAACGTTCCGTGTGTACGTTAACAAACATTAAACAAACGTTGTGTGAACGTTAGCGGAGTGTTCGGCGCTGATGAAATAAACTCACCTTCGGACGGCAGCCATTTCTGTTTTCAAACACCCGCCACCCGTCACGACCGAGCTCATTGGCCGCTTGACAATGACGTTGAAACAGGTTGAACCAATCAGGAATCTTCCTATTCTTCTTCTCTGGTGTTTATTGGCAGTCGGCATCCTTGATGTTGCGTTTACCGCCATCTGCTGGACATTTCCTCTCCTGTTGTTTTCTTTTAATCAGTCCAGACAGAAATCTCGCGATGACTCTGCTCCTTCAGATTTCCACAGTCTGTTCCCCTCTCCCTCTCTGCACAGTACACACTGTAACCACATCGACCAGCTGATGTTAGTGTGGATGTTTAACAGTGTGTCCTGCTGATGTTAGTGTGGATGTTTTAACATTGTTGTCCTGCTGATGTTAGTGTGGATGAACAGTGTGTCCAGCTGATGTTAGTGTGGATGTTTAACAGTGTGTCCAGCTGATGTTAGTGTAGATGTTTAACAGTGTGTCCAGCTGATGTTAGTGTGGATGTTTAACAGTGTGTCCAGCTGATGTTAGTGTGGATGTTTAACAGTGTGTCCAGCTGATGTTAGTGTGGATGTTTAACAGTGTGTCCAGCTGATGTTAGTGTGGATGTTTGATGTTAGTGTGGATGTTTTAACAGTGTGTCTAGTTGATGTTAGTGTGGATGTTTAACATTGTTGTCCTGCTGATGTTAGTGTGGATGTTTGATGTTAGTGTGGCTGTTTTAACAGTGTGTCTAGTTGATGTTAGTGTGGATGTTTTAACAGTGTGTCCAGCTGATGTTAGTGTGGATGAACAGTGTGTCCTGCTGATGTTAGTGTGGATGTTTTAACAGTGTGTCCTGCTGATGTTAGTGTGGATGTTTTGACAGTGTGTCTAGTTGATGTTAGTGTGGATGTTTTAACAGTGTGTCTAGTTGATGTTAGTGTGGATGTTTTAACAGTGTGTCTAGTTGATGTTAGTGTGGATGTTTTAACAGTGTGTCCTGCTGATGTTAGTGTGGATGTTTTTAACAGTGTGTCCTGCTGATGTTAGTGTGGATGTTTTAACAGTGTGTCCTGCTGATGTTAGTGTGGATGAACAGTGTGTCCTGCTGATGTTAGTGTGGATGTTTTAACAGTGTGTCCTGCTGATGTTAGTGTGGATGTTTTAACAGTGTGTCCAGCTGATGTTAGTGTAGAGTGTGGAGTGTTTAACACAAAATACACACTAACAATAAAATTACATTTAAATTAATGAAATAAATTATACAATAAACAAAACTCAAACACTCATGAATCTGCAATAACCTCGTGTGATACGTTACTGTAGTAACAGAGTAATTATGTAGCGTTACTGCAGTAAAGTATCCGGATACTTTGCTCCATCACCTGCTGCAGCAGCTGCGGTCAGCTGGTCACGTGACGCTGCTCAGTGTTGCTCTGCAGCGTAGCAGAGAGGCTAACGGCTAACCGGAGAGCTAACTGTCCTCAGGGTGAGACAGTCAGCCAGACAGACAGACAGTCCACACACCGACAGACACCTGGAGACAGACGGACCGGAGGATGAGCTAACCCGCACGGAGCCGGTGACACTCACAGGTACGGTTTATCACCTGTGTGACCGGATGCATCGGGGATGCTGCAGACCTCCTGCTAATGCTAATGTTAACACACTGCTATGTGGCTGGGCTAGCTGGTTAGCTAACTCCGCACATCCCTGAAGAACAGCTGTGTGTGTGTGTGTGTGTGTGTGTGTGTGTGTGTGTGTGTGTGTGTGTGTGTGTGTGTGTGTGTGTGGACAGATGTTCATTATTAAACAGCTGGAGAACAGATTGGCAGAGAAGCTAACGTGACTAGCAGGCTGTCAGGCCGTGGTGCTGATGATGCTAACTGACGAGGCTCAAATCAAACGGCTCAGACCGCTTCAGACCTGTCCTCACTGTGTCCTGGTCCAACTGGACCGGCTCTGACAGGTCCAGTTGGACTGGTTCTGATCAGATGTGAAAGAAAACGTAATTTTAACCCCGTTTATAGTCATGAAGCTGTTTGTTATAAACCAGGTCTGATCACAGAGACTACAGGTTTTAGACAGTCTGCGGGGACGTCTCAGAGACTACGTCCAGGTTTTAGACAGTCTGCGGGGACGTCTCAGAGACTACGTCCAGGTTTTAGACAGTCTGCGGGGACGTCTCAGAGACTACGTCCAGGTTTTAGACAGTCTGCGGGGATGTCTCAGAGACTACGTCCAGGTTTTAGACAGTCTGTGGGGACGTCACAGAGACTACGTCCAGGTTTTAGACAGTCAGCGGGGACGTCTCAGAGACTACGTCCAGGTTGTAGACAGTCTGCAGGGACGTCACAGAGACTACGTCCAGGTTTTAGACAGTCTGCGGGGACGTCTCAGAGACTACGTCCAGGTTTTAGACAGTCTGCGGGGACGTCTCAGAGACTACGTCCAGGTTTTAGACAGTCTGCGGGGACGTCTCAGAGACTACGTCCAGGTTTTAGACAGTCTGCGGGGATGTCTCAGAGACTACGTCCAGGTTTTAGACAGTCTGTGGGGACGTCACAGAGACTACGTCCAGGTTTTAGACAGTCAGCGGGGACGTCTCAGAGACTACGTCCAGGTTGTAGACAGTCTGCAGGGACGTCACAGAGACTACGTCCAGGTTTTAGACAGTCTGCGGGGACGTCTCAGAGACTACGTCCAGGTTGTAGACAGTCTGCAGGGACGTCACAGAGACTACGTCCAGGTTTTAGACAGTCTGCGGGGACATCTCAGAGACTACGTCCAGGTTGTAGACAGTCTGCAGGGACGTCACAGAGACTACGTCCAGGTTTTAGACAGGTAGACAGTCTGCAGGGATGTCTCAGAGACTACGTCCAGGTTTTAGACAGTCTGCGGGGACGTCACGGAGACTACGTCCAGGTTTTAGACAGTCTGCGGGGACGTCACGGAGACTACGTCCAGGTTTTAGGCAGTCTGTGGGGACGTCATGTAGACCTGGTTTCATTGTACACCGGTGTTACGCTGTATTTTGTCACCCTTCTTGTTTTGTGAAGTTGTTTGGATTGAAGTGATTTGATTGGCTGCCCTGCATGCTGATAGAGAACGGTTTGGTTTCCATGGATACAGCGGAACATGTGACGTGGACTGTTTGTGTGTTTCAGGTGTGTGTGTTGTGACAGCAGCAGGATGCCCATCCCTCCCCCTCCCCCACCACCAGGGGGACCCCACCTCCACCCACCTTCAGCCAGGTAACTGCACACACACACACACACACACACACACACACACACACACACACACACACACACAAACACAATCCCAGCTCTCTGATTGGACTGGACAGGAGTTCGTGTTCACAGCTGACTGATGATGTCATTGCCCCCCCCCCAGGCTAACACCAGCCCTCCTAAGCTGAGCAGAGAGGAGGTCAAAGGTCGCGGCGCTCTGCTGTCTGACATCTGTAAAGGCGCGCGGCTGAAGAAGGTGGAGGTGGTGAACGACCGCAGCGCTCCGCTGCTCGACAGTAAGAGCCAAACACCAAAGAGCCAAACACCACCCACAGACCACCCATACATTCGCTTATACCAGTACCTACACCAGCAACAGAGCCCGCCTTCACAGCAGGGGGCGCCGTCCGAGGAGCAGCAGAGGACGGCCACAGATAAGAGCTCCGCCCCTTCACTAGAGAGTAAGACCACACCCCTTCAACACGTTAGAGCGCCACGCAGGGCGAGGCGGGTCGAAGCGGGCCTTCAGCCAGCCGCCACGTTTCCTGTCCACACGAACCAGAACCAGACAGGTTCAGACAGACTCTGAGTCAGCTGAGTTTGGTCTTCATGTTTGTTTCTGTTCCATTGTTTTCTGTCCTCGTCTCACGTCTTTAATATTATTTGTTTTCTTTGACAGATGATTGTCAATATTAATGCTTTAAATACTAAAATCTCTTCATCACACTGTCTGAGCTGATGGACAGGTGATGGACAGGTGATGGACAGGTGATGGAGCGGCTGGTGAGAAGTGATCCTCTGGCATCCTGCTCTGACTGTTGATGTTTACTGTCTGCTGTCCACATGAATGTTTCTGTCCACTCACAGTGAAGAAGACAAAGTTTGTATGTCCCAACTATTGTTGTTGAACAGTCCATGTCTCCGCAGACTGTCTAAAACCTGGACGTAGTCTCCGTGACGTCCCCGCAGACTGTTTAAAACCTGGACGTAGTCTCCGTGACGTCCCCGCAGACTGTCTAAAACCTGGACGTAGTCCGTGACGTCCCCGGAGACTGTCTAAAACCTGGACGTAGTCTCTGTGACGTCCCCGCAGACTGTCTAAAACCTGGACGTAGTCTCCGTGACGTCCCCGCAGACTGTCTAAAACCTGGACGTAGTCTCCGTGACGTCCCCGCAGACTGTCTAAAACCTGGACGTAGTCTCCGTGACGTCCCCGGAGACTGTCTAAAACCTGGACGTAGTCTCTGTGACGTCCCCGCAGACTGTCTAAAACCTGGACGTAGTCTCCGTGACGTCCCCGCAGACTGTCTAAAACCTGGACGTAGTCTCTGTGACGTCCCCACAGACTGTCTAAAACCTGGACGTAGTCTCCGTGACGTCCCCGCAGACTGTGTAAAACCTGGACGTAGTCTCCGTGACGTCTCCGCAGACTGTCTAAAACCTGGACGTAGTCTCCGTGACGTCCCCGCAGACTGTGTAAAACCTGGACGTAGTCTCTGAGACCCTGTGATGTTTCCTCCTCAGCAGTGTGACAGAGTTAGCATGCTAGCGTCTTAGCATCAAAACTGCATGTGAGCAGCAGCTAGCTGTAACATGGCTGTGCTAAGCTAGCTGATGAGCTCACCTGCTTCCTGTTTACCTGTGCTCCAGGAGGTAACAAGTGACTTCAGTCTCTGATTGTTCCGTAACACCGGAAACATCCGACTGATCCTTGAACTCTGATCGATTCCATCTGTTGTTCTGCGACCATGAGTGATGCTGGGCTGCCGTACATACCTGGCTGTGTACGTGATGATGGATTCTGTCATCCTGGCTTCAATCTGTGCCGTGTTGGGATTAATCAGAGTTTTCAGGTGTTTTTATCAGACCTGGTCTAGAGCTGGTCTAATCAGGTGAGAACACCTGTGAAGGCGAGCCAAGTGTTCAGACACGACATGAAGTTCACCTGACAGACGGCGTGAACGTGATAAGAGTCCGTTCAGAACCACAACCAGTTCACACCTGAACAAACTGTCCAATAGCTGCAGTCTATTAAATAAACCCCGCCCCCTCCAGACTCCGGCTCTGAGTGATGTCACAACGTGGCAGTGTGATCATGTGATCACGTGTCGGCGGCGTGTGAAACTTCATGTTCTGTCTGAACACAAACTTTATAGAATAAATGTTGTTGATTGGCTCTTAGCCTGTGATGTCATAGACTGCGGTCGATGATGTCATCGGAGCTGCGTGGGAGCGTAAACTCACCTCAGTGTGTGACATCATCACCTCACCTGCACCCCTCCTCACCCTATAATCTGTGATGTCATCGTAGTGTCAGTGTAGTGTAGTGACATCATACCCTCAGGAGGCGGAGCCCTCAGTCACCTTTGTCCAATGGTTGTGGTTCTCAGAGCCCAAAGGAGGCGGAGCAGCAACAGGGGGAGCCAATGGGAGCGCAGCAGGAAGCCCGCCAGGTTCTGCTCCACCAATCGGAGGGCTGTTCACGGGCGGAGTTCCTAAACTGAGACCAGTTGGAGGTGACGTGGATTTTCTTCTTGTAGCTCAAAGGTGTAGCGTTCACACACAGGTGCTGCTCACACACAAGTGTAGTTCACAGGTGTAGCAAACACACACACGTGTAGTTCACAGGTGTAGCAAACACACACAGGTGTAGTTCACAGGTGTAGCAAACACACACACGTGTAGTTCACAGGTGTAGCAAACACACACAGGTGTAGTTCACAGGTGTAGCAAACACACACACGTGTAGTTCACAGGTGTAGCAAACACACACACGTGTAGTTCACAGGTGTAGCAAACACACACAGGTATAGTTCACAGGTGTAGCAAACACACAGGTGTAGCAAACACACACAGGTGTAGTTCACAGGTGTAGCAAACACACACAGGTGTAGTTCACAGGTGTAGCAAACACACAGGTGTAGCAAACACACACAGGTGTAGTTCACAGGTGTAGCAAACACACACAGGTGTAGTTCACAGGTGTAGCAAACACACACAGGTGTAGTTCACAGGTGTAGCAAACACACAGGTGTAGCAAACACACACAAGTGTAGTTCACAGGTGTAGCAAACACACACACGTGTAGTTCACAGGTGTAGCAAACACACAGGTGTAGCAAACACACACAGGTGTAGTTCACAGGTGCAGCGTTCACACACAGGTGTAGCAAACACACACAAGTGTAGTTCACACACAGGTGTAGTTCACAGGTGTAGCAAACACACACACGTGTAGTTCACAGGTGTAGCAAACACACAGGTGTAGCAAACACACACAGGTGTAGTTCACAGGTGTAGCGTTCACACACAGGTGTAGCAAACACACACAAGTGTAGTTCACACACAGGTGTAGTTCACACACAGGTGTAGTTCACAGGTGTAGCGTTCACACACAGGTGTAGCAAACACACACAAGTGTAGTTCACACACAGGTGTAGTTCACACACAGGTGTAGCTCACACACACAGGTGTAGTTCACACACAGGTGTAGTTCACAGGTGTAGTTCACACACAGGTGTAGTTCACACACACAGGTGGAGCTCACAGGTGGAGCTCACAGGTGGAGCTCACAGGTGTACACAGTACCTATGTTTTGTGTGTCTCTACCTGCAGACGGGTCGTCGGGTCGTTCTCCCTCCACTCGAGCCGCGGCGCCTCGCCCTCCCAGCCATCGCCATGACGACACAGAAAGCCCCTCCCCTCAGGCGCAGTCGCCGATGGAGGCGTCACGCTCCCAGCGTCCCTCTCTGCCCAACCTGTCCTCCTCTCCCTCCCCCTCCTCGCCCTCCTCTGCAGCCTCCTCGCCCTCCACCACCATGAAGCACTCCTCCTCTGCCCCGCCTCCACCTCCTCCTCTTTGTCGCCGTGGTAACGCACCCTCCCTCCCTCCTCCTCTTACAACAGAGAGAAGCCCTTCCCCCCGACCCCTAACAACACCCCGCCCCTCCCCTCCAAACCTCCCCCGTCTCCTGGCAACAGCAGACGCCCTCCCACTTCAGGAGGAAACCCCGCCTCCTCCTCTCTGGCCCCGCCCCCTCCACCTTACCGCATCACCAACGGTCCGACAGGTGGCGAAGCGGCACCCGAGTTGCCGCAGCGTCACAACTCGCTCAGCAACAAGAGGACGGCCCCCTCACCCGGAGGCCACACCCCACCAGAGGCCCCGCCCCTCCTCCTCCTCCTGCCTCCCCACCCCCTCCCAACAGGCCGCCAACAGGCCGCCGCCCCCCGTCAGAGAGACGCCAGGTAGAGGAGCCGGTGAGTGCAGCACACACACGCGCACACACAGACACACGCACACCTGTCTGATCACCTGTCTGTCTGTCCTCAGCGCCTCCTGTGTCCAGTCGTCGGGAGGGCGGGTGGAAGAGAAGCCCCGCCTCCTCCTCCTTACAGGACACATGGTAGCCCCTCCCTCTCCTCTGAACCCCCCGTCAAAGGGAAGCCTCCTCCCCGCCCACCCGCACCCCCGCTGCTCCTCCCCGCCTCCCCCTCCGCTCCGCAACGGACACGCCTCCTCCTCCATCCCTCGCTCATTTGTCGGTGAGTCCTCTGAACCAGAACCAGACCCAAAGTAGTAGAAGTAGTTTTGGGTTCTCGTTCATAGTTTTGGGTTCTCTGTCGTAGTTTTGGGTTCTCGGTCGTAGTTTTGGGTTCTCGGTCGTAGTTTTGGGTTCTCGGTCGGGTTCTCGGTCGTAGTTTGGGTTCTCGGTCGTAGTTTGGGTTCTCGGTCGTAGTTTTGGGTTTCGATCGTAGTTTGGGTTCTCGATCGTAGTTTGGGTTCTCTGTCGTAGTTTTGGGTTCTCTGTCGTAGTTTTGGGTTCTCGGTCGTAGTTTGGGTTCTCTGTCGTAGTTTTGGGTTTCGATCGTAGTTTGGGTTCTCTGTCGTAGTTTGGGTTCTCGGTCGTAGTTTTGGGTTTCGATCGTAGTTTGGGTTTCGATCGTAGTTTGGGTTCTCGGTCGTAGTTTTGGGTTCTCGGTCGTAGTTTTGGGTTTCGATCGTAGTTTGGGTTCTCGATCGTAGTTTGGGTTCTCTGTCGTAGTTTTGGGTTCTCGGTCGTAGTTTTGGGTTCTCGGTCGTAGTTTTGGGTTTTTCGGTCGTAGTTTGGGTTCTCTGTCGTAGTTTGGGTTCTCGTCGTAGTTTTGGGTTTCGATCGTAGTTTGGGTTCTCGGTCGTAGTTTTGGGTTCTCTGTCGTAGTTTTGGGTTCTCGATCGTAGTTTGGGTTCTCGATCGTAGTTTGGGTTCTCTGTCGTAGTTTTGGGTTCTCGGTCGTAGTTTTGAGTTCTCGGTCGTAGTTTGGGTTCTCTGTCGTAGTTTGGGTTCGGTCGTAGTTTTGGGTTTCGATCGTAGTTTGGGTTCTCGATCGTAGTTTGGGTTCTCTTTCGTAGTTTTGGGTTCTCGGTCGTAGTTTTGGGTTCTCGGTCGTAGTTTTGGGTTCTCGGTCGTGTTTTGGGTTCTCTGTCATAGTTTTGGGTTCTTGGTCATAGTTTGGGTTCTCTGTCGTAGTTTGGGTTCTCGATCGTAGTTTGGGTTCTCGGTCGTAGTTTGGGTTCTCGGTCGTAGTTTGGGTTCTCGGTCGTAGTTTGGGTTCTCTGTCGTAGTTTGGGTTCTCTGTCGTAGTTTGGGTTCTCGATCATTGTTACGGGAATTTTTAAAGAGAAACCCTTAAATAAGGAGGATCGGATTCAAAGCATCAAAGTTTAAGTTGAATTTATTGTTCTTGTCCAAGAGGAGCGTTTCACAGTGCAGCACACTGAAGGGGTCACAGAGAAAAAGCTCCTGAGGAACGTTGACAGTTGGTTCTCCTTCAGTTTCCTGAAGATGCTGTGTCAACCCCTGTAAACTGTTAACAGTCAATTTGCATATGAAGCATTTAAACAGCTTTCTTCAACATGTCCTCTAATGAGTAGCCAGTATGTCCCCGATCTGTCTCCTCTCTGACCTGTCCCTGAAGTCCCTGTGTTCACACATTAACCTGAACGTTACCTCACCTGCCAGCCTCAGGAAAACAGCAACAAAGGGACGTGCCCTGAGGAACAAACATCGTATAAGTTAAAACATCCAACTAGCTGTGGAACCCTGATTTTTATAACAATCGTAGTTTGGGTTCTCGGTCGTAGTTTTGGGTTCTCTGTCGTAGTTTTGGGTTCTCTGTCGTAGTTTTGGGTTCTCGGTCGTAGTTTTGGGTTCTCGTTCGTAGTTTGGGGTTCTCGTTCGTAGTTTTGGGTTCTCGTTCGTAGTTTTGGGTTCTCTGTCGTAGTTTTGGGTTCTCGTTCATAGTTTTGGGTTCTCTGTCGTAGTTTGGGGTTCTCGTTCATAGTTTGGGGTTCTCTGTCGTAGTTTGGGTTCTCGGTCGTAGTTTGGGGTTCTCGGTCGTAGTTTGGGGTTCTCTGTCGTAGTTTTGGGTTCTCGTTCGTAGTTTGGGGTTCTCTGTCGTAGTTTTGGGTTCTCGTTCGTAGTTTGGGTTCTCGTTCGTAGTTTTGGGTTCTCTGTCGTAGTTTTGGGTTCTCGTTCGTAGTTTGGGTTCTCGGTCGTAGTTTTGGGTTCTCGGTCGTGTTTGGGTTCTCTGTCATAGTTTTGGGTTCTTGGTCATAGTTTGGGTTCTCTGTCGTAGTTTGGGTTCTCGATCGTAGTTTGGGTTCTCGGTCGTAGTTTGGGTTCTCGGTCGTAGTTTGGGTTCTCGGTCGTAGTTTGGGTTCTCTGTCGTAGTTTGGGTTCTCTGTCGTAGTTTGGGTTCTCGATCATTGTTACGGGAATTTTTAAAGAGAAACCCTTAAATAAGGAGGATCGGATTCAAAGCATCAAAGTTTAAGTTGAATTTATTGTTCTTGTCCAAGAGGAGCGTTTCACAGTGCAGCACACTGAAGGGGTCACAGAGAAAAAGCTCCTGAGGAACGTTGACAGTTGGTTCTCCTTCAGTTTCCTGAAGATGCTGTGTCAACCCCTGTAAACTGTTAACAGTCAATTTGCATATGAAGCATTTAAACAGCTTTCTTCAACATGTCCTCTAATGAGTAGCCAGTATGTCCCCGATCTGTCTCCTCTCTGACCTGTCCCTGAAGTCCCTGTGTTCACACATTAACCTGAACGTTACCTCACCTGCCAGCCTCAGGAAAACAGCAACAAAGGGACGTGCCCTGAGGAACAAACATCGTATAAGTTAAAACATCCAACTAGCTGTGGAACCCTGATTTTTATAACAATCGTAGTTTGGGTTCTCGGTCGTAGTTTGGGTTCTCTGTCGTAGTTTTGGGTTCTCTGTCGTAGTTTTGGGTTCTCGGTCGTAGTTTTGGGTTCTCGTTCGTAGTTTGGGGTTCTCGTTCGTAGTTTTGGGTTCTCGTTCGTAGTTTTGGGTTCTCTGTCGTAGTTTTGGGTTCTCGTTCATAGTTTTGGGTTCTCTGTCGTAGTTTTGGGTTCTCGGTCGTAGTTTTGGGTTCTCGGTCGTAGTTTTGGGTTCTCGGTCGGGTTCTCGGTCGTAGTTTGGGTTCTCGGTCGTAGTTTGGGTTCTCGGTCGTAGTTTTGGGTTTCGATCGTAGTTTGGGTTCTCGATCGTAGTTTGGGTTCTCTGTCGTAGTTTTGGGTTCTCTGTCGTAGTTTTGGGTTCTCGGTCGTAGTTTGGGTTCTCTGTCGTAGTTTTGGGTTTCGATCGTAGTTTGGGTTCTCTGTCGTAGTTTGGGTTCTCGGTCGTAGTTTTGGGTTTCGATCGTAGTTTGGGTTTCGATCGTAGTTTGGGTTCTCGGTCGTAGTTTTGGGTTCTCGGTCGTAGTTTTGGGTTTCGATCGTAGTTTGGGTTCTCGATCGTAGTTTGGGTTCTCTGTCGTAGTTTTGGGTTCTCGGTCGTAGTTTTGGGTTCTCGGTCGTAGTTTTGGGTTTTTCGGTCGTAGTTTGGGTTCTCTGTCGTAGTTTGGGTTCTCGTCGTAGTTTTGGGTTTCGATCGTAGTTTGGGTTCTCGGTCGTAGTTTTGGGTTCTCTGTCGTAGTTTTGGGTTCTCGATCGTAGTTTGGGTTCTCGATCGTAGTTTGGGTTCTCTGTCGTAGTTTTGGGTTCTCGGTCGTAGTTTTGAGTTCTCGGTCGTAGTTTGGGTTCTCTGTCGTAGTTTGGGTTCTCGGTCGTAGTTTTGGGTTTCGATCGTAGTTTGGGTTCTCGATCGTAGTTTGGGTTCTCTTTCGTAGTTTTGGGTTCTCGGTCGTAGTTTTGGGTTCTCGGTCGTAGTTTTGGGTTCTCGGTCGTGTTTTGGGTTCTCTGTCATAGTTTTGGGTTCTTGGTCATAGTTTGGGTTCTCTGTCGTAGTTTGGGTTCTCGATCGTAGTTTGGGTTCTCGGTCGTAGTTTGGGTTCTCGGTCGTAGTTTGGGTTCTCGGTCGTAGTTTGGGTTCTCTGTCGTAGTTTGGGTTCTCGATCATTGTTACGGGAATTTTTAAAGAGAAACCCTTAAATAAGGAGGATCGGATTCAAAGCATCAAAGTTTAAGTTGAATTTATTGTTCTTGTCCAAGAGGAGCGTTTCACAGTGCAGCACACTGAAGGGGTCACAGAGAAAAAGCTCCTGAGGAACGTTGACAGTTGGTTCTCCTTCAGTTTCCTGAAGATGCTGTGTCAACCCCTGTAAACTGTTAACAGTCAATTTGCATATGAAGCATTTAAACAGCTTTCTTCAACATGTCCTCTAATGAGTAGCCAGTATGTCCCCGATCTGTCTCCTCTCTGACCTGTCCCTGAAGTCCCTGTGTTCACACATTAACCTGAACGTTACCTCACCTGCCAGCCTCAGGAAAACAGCAACAAAGGGACGTGCCCTGAGGAACAAACATCGTATAAGTTAAAACATCCAACTAGCTGTGGAACCCTGATTTTTATAACAATCGTAGTTTGGGTTCTCGGTCGTAGTTTTGGGTTCTCTGTCGTAGTTTGGGTTCTCTGTCGTAGTTTTGGGTTCTCGGTCGTAGTTTTGGGTTCTCGTTCGTAGTTTGGGGTTCTCGTTCGTAGTTTTGGGTTCTCGTTCGTAGTTTTGGGTTCTCTGTCGTAGTTTTGGGTTCTCGTTCATAGTTTTGGGTTCTCTGTCGTAGTTTGGGGTTCTCGTTCATAGTTGGGGTTCTCTGTCGTAGTTTTGGGTTCTCGGTCGTAGTTTGGGGTTCTCGGTCGTAGTTTGGGGTTCTCTGTCGTAGTTTTGGGTTCTCGTTCGTAGTTTGGGGTTCTCTGTCGTAGTTTTGGGTTCTCGTTCGTAGTTTGGGTTCTCGTTCGTAGTTTTGGGTTCTCTGTCGTAGTTTTGGGTTCTCGTTCGTAGTTTGGGTTCTCGGTCGTAGTTTTGGGTTCTCGGTCGTGTTTTGGGTTCTCTGTCATAGTTTTGGGTTCTTGGTCATAGTTTGGGTTCTCTGTCGTAGTTTGGGTTCTCGATCGTAGTTGGGTTCTCGGTCGTAGTTTGGGTTCTCGGTCGTAGTTTGGGTTCTCGGTCGTAGTTTGGGTTCTCTGTCGTAGTTTGGGTTCTCTGTCGTAGTTTGGGTTCTCGATCATTGTTACGGGAATTTTTAAAGAGAAACCCTTAAATAAGGAGGATCGGATTCAAAGCATCAAAGTTTAAGTTGAATTTATTGTTCTTGTCCAAGAGGAGCGTTTCACAGTGCAGCACACTGAAGGGGTCACAGAGAAAAAGCTCCTGAGGAACGTTGACAGTTGGTTCTCCTTCAGTTTCCTGAAGATGCTGTGTCAACCCCTGTAAACTGTTAACAGTCAATTTGCATATGAAGCATTTAAACAGCTTTCTTCAACATGTCCTCTAATGAGTAGCCAGTATGTCCCCGATCTGTCTCCTCTCTGACCTGTCCCTGAAGTCCCTGTGTTCACACATTAACCTGAACGTTACCTCACCTGCCAGCCTCAGGAAAACAGCAACAAAGGGACGTGCCCTGAGGAACAAACATCGTATAAGTTAAAACATCCAACTAGCTGTGGAACCCTGATTTTTATAACAATCGTAGTTTGGGTTCTCGGTCGTAGTTTTGGGTTCTCTGTCGTAGTTTTGGGTTCTCGGTCGGGTTCTCGGTCGTAGTTTGGGTTCTCGTTCGTAGTTTGGGGTTCTCGTTCGTAGTTTTGGGTTCTCGTTCGTAGTTTTGGGTTCTCTGTCGTAGTTTTGGGTTCTCGTTCATAGTTTTGGGTTCTCTGTCGTAGTTTGGGGTTCTCGTTCATAGTTTGGGGTTCTCTGTCGTAGTTTTGGGTTCTCGGTCGTAGTTTGGGGTTCTCGGTCGTAGTTTGGGGTTCTCTGTCGTAGTTTTGGGTTCTCGTTCGTAGTTTGGGGTTCTCTGTCGTAGTTTTGGGTTCTCGTTCGTAGTTTGGGTTCTCGTTCGTAGTTTTGGGTTCTCTGTCGTAGTTTGGGTTCTCGTTCGTAGTTTGGGTTCTCGGTCGTAGTTTTGGGTTCTCGGTCGTGTTTTGGGTTCTCTGTCATAGTTTTGGGTTCTTGGTCATAGTTTGGGTTCTCTGTCGTAGTTTGGGTTCTCGATCGTAGTTTGGGTTCTCGGTCGTAGTTTGGGTTCTCGGTCGTAGTTTGGGTTCTCGGTCGTAGTTTGGGTTCTCTGTCGTAGTAGTTTGGGTTCTCTGTCGTAGTTTGGGTTCTCGATCATTGTTACGGGAATTTTTAAAGAGAAACCCTTAAATAAGGAGGATCGGATTCAAAGCATCAAAGTTTAAGTTGAATTTATTGTTCTTGTCCAAGAGGAGCGTTTCACAGTGCAGCACACTGAAGGGGTCACAGAGAAAAAGCTCCTGAGGAACGTTGACAGTTGGTTCTCCTTCAGTTTCCTGAAGATGCTGTGTCAACCCCTGTAAACTGTTAACAGTCAATTTGCATATGAAGCATTTAAACAGCTTTCTTCAACATGTCCTCTAATGAGTAGCCAGTATGTCCCCGATCTGTCTCCTCTCTGACCTGTCCCTGAAGTCCCTGTGTTCACACATTAACCTGAACGTTACCTCACCTGCCAGCCTCAGGAAAACAGCAACAAAGGGACGTGCCCTGAGGAACAAACATCGTATAAGTTAAAACATCCAACTAGCTGTGGAACCCTGATTTTTATAACAATCGTAGTTTGGGTTCTCGGTCGTAGTTTTGGGTTCTCTGTCGTAGTTTTGGGTTCTCTGTCGTAGTTTTGGGTTCTCGGTCGTAGTTTTGGGTTCTCGTTCGTAGTTTGGGGTTCTCGTTCGTAGTTTTGGGTTCTCGTTCGTAGTTTTGGGTTCTCTGTCGTAGTTTTGGGTTCTCGTTCATAGTTTTGGGTTCTCTGTCGTAGTTTGGGGTTCTCGTTCATAGTTTGGGGTTCTCTGTCGTAGTTTTGGGTTCTCGGTCGTAGTTTGGGGTTCTCGGTCGTAGTTTGGGGTTCTCTGTCGTAGTTTTGGGTTCTCGTTCGTAGTTTGGGGTTCTCTGTCGTAGTTTTGGGTTCTCGTTCGTAGTTTGGGTTCTCGTTCGTAGTTTTGGGTTCTCTGTCGTAGTTTTGGGTTCTCGTTCGTAGTTTGGGTTCTCGGTCGTAGTTTTGGGTTCTCGGTCGTGTTTTGGGTTCTCTGTCATAGTTTTGGGTTCTTGGTCATAGTTTGGGTTCTCTGTCGTAGTTTGGGTTCTCGATCGTAGTTTGGGTTCTCGGTCGTAGTTTGGGTTCTCGGTCGTAGTTTGGGTTCTCGGTCGTAGTTTGGGTTCTCTGTCGTAGTTTGGGTTCTCTGTCGTAGTTTGGGTTCTCGATCATTGTTACGGGAATTTTTAAAGAGAAACCCTTAAATAAGGAGGATCGGATTCAAAGCATCAAAGTTTAAGTTGAATTTATTGTTCTTGTCCAAGAGGAGCGTTTCACAGTGCAGCACACTGAAGGGGTCACAGAGAAAAAGCTCCTGAGGAACGTTGACAGTTGGTTCTCCTTCAGTTTCCTGAAGATGCTGTGTCAACCCCTGTAAACTGTTAACAGTCAATTTGCATATGAAGCATTTAAACAGCTTTCTTCAACATGTCCTCTAATGAGTAGCCAGTATGTCCCCGATCTGTCTCCTCTCTGACCTGTCCCTGAAGTCCCTGTGTTCACACATTAACCTGAACGTTACCTCACCTGCCAGCCTCAGGAAAACAGCAACAAAGGGACGTGCCCTGAGGAACAAACATCGTATAAGTTAAAACATCCAACTAGCTGTGGAACCCTGATTTTTATAACAATAGTTTGGGTTCTCGGTCGTAGTTTTGGGTTCTCTGTCGTAGTTTTGGGTTCTCTGTCGTAGTTTTGGGTTCTCGGTCGTAGTTTTGGGTTCTCGTTCGTAGTTTGGGGTTCTCGTTCGTAGTTTTGGGTTCTCGTTCGTAGTTTTGGGTTCTCTCGTAGTTTTGGGTTCTCGTTCATAGTTTTGGGTTCTCTGTCGTAGTTTGGGGTTCTCGTTCATAGTTTGGGGTTCTCTGTCGTAGTTTTGGGTTCTCGGTCGTAGTTTGGGGTTCTCGGTCGTAGTTTGGGGTTCTCTGTCGTAGTTTTGGGTTCTCGTTCGTAGTTTGGGGTTCTCTGTCGTAGTTTTGGGTTCTCGTTCGTAGTTTGGGTTCTCGTTCGTAGTTTTGGGTTCTCTGTCGTAGTTTTGGGTTCTCGTTCGTAGTTTGGGTTCTCGTTCGTAGTTTTGGGTTCTCTGTCGTAGTTTTGGGTTCTCAATCATAGTTTGGGGTTCTTGGTCGTAGTTTGGGGTTCTCGGTCGTAGTTTCGGATCTCGGCTGTTGTTCTGGTTCTGTTGGTGGTTCTTCTCTCCATCCTCTGACCTTTCGTTCATTTGTCCTCAGCTCATGTAGTATCAGGTGTGTCCAGGTGTGTCCAGGTGTGTCCAGGTGTGTCCAGGTTGCTGACTCATCGTTGTTTCTTCTTCTTCAGATGATTTTGAATCCAAGTATTCGTTCCATCCTCTGGACGACTTCCCTCCCCCAGACGAGTACCGACACTTCGCCAAGATCTACCCCAGCAAGGCCAACAGAGGTACCACGGGTTCTGGTTCTGTTGTACAGCTGTGTGAGTGTGTCAGCCTGAGGAGGCGCTAACGAGCTGTTTGTGTCGTTACAGTGATGAGAGGAGCTCCTCCTCTTCCTCCTGTGGGGAGGTGAACCAGGAAGTTACATACACACACGCACACACACACGCACATACACACACACACACACACACACACACACACACACACACACAAAGAACCTGTTTGACGACATTGTGTTCAGCTTCATCATCCTCCATCACGCCTCATCTACGCTCACAGCTGATTGGCTGAGGAGACGTGTGATCATGTGACTGACTGCAGACGGAGAGGAGGAGCTGCTGACGTAGAGGAGGAGCTGCTGACGGAGAGGAGGAGCTGCTGACGTAGAGGAGGAGCTGCTGACGGAGAGGAGGAGCTGCTGACGGAGAGGAGGAGCTGAGCTGCTGACGGAGAGGAGGAGCTGCTGACGTAGAGGAGGAGCTGCTGACGGAGAGGAGGAGCTGCTGACGGAGAGGAGGAGCTGGCTCTGTGAACTTTGACCTCCTTCAGCAGTTTGTCTGCACTCACACTTCTTGTTGCACATGTGACGTACAACACGTTAGCAACATGTTAGCAACACGTTAGCAACACGTTAGCAACACGTTAGCAACACGTGCTCAGACTTTCAGCGTTCTGATCACATAGTGAGTGTCATGAGTTCCCATTGGCTGATGGACACTCAGGTCGTTGTAGTGCGCCCCCTGCTGGTTAAAGAGTTTATGTTTATGTTTTAGTCAGACATCAGGACACCCCCACACTGACAGAAATGGTTAAATCCGAGAGTTCATCAGCCAATGAGAACTCATGAAACTCACCTGAACCTGGCTTTCCATCGTCTGTCTGTCTGTCGCACACGTGCAGTCTGTCTGTCTGTCTGTCTGTCTGTCTGTCTGTCTGTCTGTCTGCACACGTGCAGTCTGTCTGTCTGTCTGTCTGTCTGTCTGTCTGTCTGTCTGCACACGTGCAGTCTGTCTGTCTGTCTGTCTGTCTGCACACGTGCAGTCTGTCTGTCTGTCTGCACACGTGCAGTCTGTCTGTCTGTCTGTCTGTCTGTCTGTCTGCACACGTGCAGTCTGTCTGTCTGTCTGTCTGCACACGTGCAGTCTGTCTGTCTGTCTGTCTGTCTGCACACGTGCAGTCTGTCTGTCTGTCTGCACACGTGCAGTCTGTCTGTCTGTCTGCACACGTGCAGTCTGTCTGTCTGTCTGCACACGTGCAGTCTGTCTGTCTGTCTGTCTGCACACGTGCAGTCTGTCTGTCTGTCTGCACACGTGCAGTCTGTCTGTCTGTCTGCACACGTGCAGTCTGTCTGTCTGTCTGTCTGTCTGTCTGCACACGTGCAGTCTGTCTGTCTGTCTGTCTGCACACGTGCAGTCTGTCTGTCTGTCTGTCTGTCTGCACACGTGCAGTCTGTCTGTCTGTCTGCACACGTGCAGTCTGTCTGTCTGTCTGCACACGTGCAGTCTGTCTGTCTGTCTGCACACGTGCAGTCTGTCTGTCTGTCTGTCTGCACACGTGCAGTCTGTCTGTCTGTCTGCACACGTGCAGTCTGTCTGTCTGTCTGCACACGTGCAGTCTGTCTGTCTGTCTGTCTGTCTGTCTGTCTGCACACGTGCAGTCTGTCTGTCTGTCTGTACACGTGCAGTCTGTCTGTCTGTCTGCAGCTCCTCTGGAGGTCTGAGGACGCTGACGTCACATGAAGAAGAAGTTTGATGATGCTCACCATAAAAAAAAAACTGAATTCTGAACATGAAACATAGATGGACCTGGACCTGGACCTGGACCTGGACCTGGACCTGGTTCAGACAAACTGAACTGGACTGAAATCAGTTCCTGTTCCTCAGACTGACAGACAGGATGTGAACACACCTGTAAATACTTCAGCTGCATCATCATCATCATCATCATCATCGCCTGTCCTGGTGATGTCCGTGATGTGACACGCTTTATTTTGGCGGGATGCGACCTCAGTTTGTGTGGAGGTCGAAGGTTAAAGTGCCAAGATGGACAAAACAAACTCACCTGAACTCACCTGAGTCCTTCTGCAGGCCGGTCAGCGGGTCGGACCATGTTGGTGTGATGTGGGGGGGCAGACAATCACAGTAAAACAGGAAGTCTTCCACCTGCAGCAAGAACTCTTCTGTGCCT
>CM014100.1:146324-154489 GCA_004119915.2 Collichthys lucidus | reverse complement strand
CCTGACGTGACTTTGACGTGACGTTGACCTGACGTGACTTTGACGTGACGTTGACCTGACGTTGACCTGACGTGACTTTGACCTGACGTTGACCTGACGTTGACGTGACTTTGACCTGACGTGACTTTGACGTGACGTTGACCTGACGTTGACCTGACGTGACTTTGACCTGACTTTGACCTGACGTTGACCTGACGTTGACCTGACTTTGACGTGACTTTGACGTGACGTTGACCTGACGTGACTTTGACGTTACGTTGACCTGACGTTGACCTGACGTGACTTTGACCTGACGTTGACCTGACGTGACTTTGACCTGACGTTGACCTGACGTGACTTTGACCTGACGTGACTTTGACGTTACGTTGACCTGACGTTGACCTGACGTTGACCTGACTTTGACGTGACTTTGACGTGACGTTGACCTGACGTGACTTTGACGTGACGTTGACTTTGACGTGACGTTGACCTGACGTTGACCTGACGTGACTTTGACCTGACGTTGACCTGACGTTGACCTGACGTTGACCTGACGTTGACCTGACTTTGACGTGACGTTGACCTGACGTGACTTTGACGTTACGTTGACCTGACGTTGACGTTGACACCTAACTGGTGTTAGCTCATGACACAGGATGCAGCAGAGGTAACGCTCCGGTCCCAGTCTGGTTCTGGTTCTGGTTCTGGTTCCTGTTCACTGGTGGAGGTTTTAGACCGGCTGTCGTCCAGGAATTAAAAAGTATTAATCGTTAAGTTTTGACTTGCCAGTCGCCTCGTTGTGCCATAAACATGCCGAATCAACGTTTCCACAGCGTTCTTTGAACGTTTGATTTTTGTTTCTGTTGTGATTTATTGATTTTTTTTATTTTTTTTTAATTTTATTATTTTTTTACTGTGACGCGAGGATCGACGCCTCGCACGCTCATCGATTGACGCATATCACAGCTTCAAGCATCACCAAGCAACAGGTGAGGAGATCAAATCTGATTGGACGATAATCCCCGACTCCTGAAAGCTCTTACCCAATCAGACGTCCAGACATATCTCATCGTTATCTTAGTAAAACTGAGTCTGTGTCCATGATGTTTATAAAGATGCACTGGATCTTCATCACCGTCATCATCACCGTCATCATCCTCACCTCTTGCCAAATGTAATTTTTTGTTTTGTTGTAACGGGGCATTTCTGATTTTTCTTTGTTTGCTTTTTGTTCTGTTTTTATATTTTGTCCACGACTCTTCCGCCGTGTTGATGGAAAAATAATAATAAAAAAAATATGGAAGAAGTTTGAACAAAAGTAAAAAGTGACAAAAAGACCAACTCAAGGCAGCTACGTATGAGTGACTACTGTAAAATGACCAACTAATAAAGAAGCAATGGGTTTGTTTTTACAGCCGGAGTCCTTTATCTCTCTCACACACATAACACAAAATAAAACATAAAATCAAACAGCTCTGCTGCTCTTCACTCATCAGATGTCAGACTTTAAACGAGCTGTCACGTCATTATCACATAAAATATGAAGAGCTTCAGTTTCTGCAGCTGAACTATCAGGATGAAATCATGAGAACCGCAGTCTAACGTTTAACTGTTTGTGCAATAATGTTTCAGTTTTACGTTTATCTGAATAAAGTAAAAAAAAATATATTTTTTTAAATTTTGCGGAAAAACGAAATCTACGTCAGACACGTGCTCGTGTGCGCGTGCGCGTCAAATGTGGTGAAAACGGGGTCGCGCGGGAGACGGAAGAGAGGAGTGTACTGCTGCGTTCAAGTGTGCCTCGTTCATTCCAGCTTTCTGATTGAAGTGAAGCTGGGTTCGTCTTAAAATCGAGTTTAACGTTCATGAGAGAAACTGGATGTTGGATTAATAAAATCCATCTTTGTAATATAATGAACATAGATTAATATCCATCTTTGTAATATAATGAACATAGATTAATATCCATCTTTGTAATATAATCACGGACGGACATCTCAAACAAAGTGGCTAATGACTCAGATTAACTGCTAAGGTTATTTTTTTAGCATGCCGAATAACACGCAAACGGATGAAATAAACAGATTTAGTTTAAGTTTAAATCAAAACACTTTGATTGACTCTCAAACTTTAAATATATGTTGGCGGGAGGAGGCCGGATTCTCCGCATTAACCGCAGACTGGTCAAATATCGGACAGTCCCTGAACGCAGCACGTCGCCCTGCCGTCAGTGCGTGATATCCTTCCGCGGGAGAGTCTCGCGCGGCCTTTCCTCCCGACAACAGGATGCGAACGGGCGGCGTGAAGCTCGAGACGTGACTCTGCGCCACGGCCGTTAACTTTTCTGCGACATCCGAGTGAAAAACACCGCATCGGCAACGGGGAACCTCCGCTTCGCCTCCCGCCGACTAATCCCGCCCTGTGGCCGACACCGACTGAGATCCGTGGAAGAAAAATAATCCGCTGTGAGCTGCGCGGCAACCGAAACTACCGAGAGCAGAGAGCGCGAGGCAGCGGAGCCGGTGGACGGAATGGAGCTCATCACTATCCTTGAGAAGACGGTCTCTCCAGGTAAATACCGGCCCCGCACACTCCCTCACAGCGTGTCCACCCGCTGAGGCCGCACTCCGGGGCGGTAGCTGCCGTGTTGGCGCGGTTAGCTCCGGTGAGCCGGTGAAAGTTTGAGGCAGCTAGCTGCTCGTGCTAACAGGCTAACGGCCTCGGCCGGTGACTCCGCATCCGTCGCCGCCTCAGCAGCGGCGTCACCCGCCGGGCCGCCTCGGTGAGCTCTAAGTACGCGGCCACATCCCGGTTAGCCGGTGCAGCTCCGTAGGCCGAGCCGAGCCGACCCTGCCCATGCTGTGCTAGCTGGGCTAGTCCGTTAGCACGTATCATTCAAACCGTCGGCCGCCTCCCCGCACGCTCCCCGGGATCACGGCACTTCAGAGCCGCTGAGCAGGCAGAAAAGTTCCTCCGGTGGTCCCGTGGACCGTGTGCCCCTGTTTAACCCGAGTTGTCGCTGTCTGACCCGGGTTACGGTCTGTCCGGAAAACTTTGTTCCACCGTGAGCTAAAGTTAGCATGCTAACCGACGCTGCCGTGCTTCACGGCGGCACACGCGCACGTTGGAGCCTCGGCGTGTCCGTGCGGGCGGACCCGGGGTACCGGCAGCGAGGCGGACCCGGGGTACCGGCAGCGAGGCGGACCCGGGGTACCGGCAGCGAGGCGGACCCGGGGTACCGGCAGCGAGGCGGTAACGTTACCGACTGTTTGAGTATAACACAGCACAGCTACTAACCACCGGAGACTGCTACATGCTAACTGTCAGCTAACGAGCGCCACATTGAATAACCCATCTGTCTCTCTCTCTGTGTCTGTCTCTCTCTCTCTGTCTGTCTGTCTGTCTGTCTGTCTCTCTGTCTGTCTCTCTCTCTCTCTGTGTCTGTCTCTCTCTCTCTGTGTCTGTCTCTCTCTCTCTGTCTGTCTCTCTCTGTGTCTGTCTCTCTCTGTGTCTGTCTCTCTCTGTGTCTGTCTCTCTCTCTCTGTGTCTGTCTCTCTGTGTCTGTCTCTCTCTCTCTGTGTCTGTCTCTCTGTGTCTGTGTCTCTCTCTCTGTCTGTCTGTCTCTCTCTCTGTCTGTCTGTCTCTCTCTCTGTCTGTGTCTCTCTCTCTGTCTGTGTCTCTCTCTCTGTCTGTCTGTCTCTCTGTCTGTCTGTCTCTCTCTCTGTCTGTCTCTCTCTTTCTGTCTCTCTCTCTCTCTGTCTGTCTCTCAGATCGTAATGAACTGGAGGCGGCTCAGAAGTTTCTGGAGCAGGCAGCGATCGAAAACCTGGTTAGTATGATGGAGGAGCTGCATGAGACAGACAGACAGTTTCATGAAGGGAGCTGCAGATCAGTGACACATGACATCAACAGAGAGACAGACAGTTCATCAGACTGTCTGTCTCTCAGGTCACAAATGTTTTAGGTTCGACTAGAATCTTAAGTTCATCAAACAGGAAGTTGAGTTCTGTTTTACTTCCTCATGTGGCCCACCTGGGTCCGGTTCTGTTAGCAGCAGCTAGTTAGCGTCCATCATGAGTCAGAGTGAAGTCCGGTGGTTCTGGTTCTGTTCACTATCAGTGAGGCCCACAGACCGGATCAAACAGGAAGCTCTCGCTTCGGCATCAAGAGAGACTTTGATTGGATGTTAACATTAGGACACGCCCCCGAGTGCAGGATGACATCACCAACACGTTTTTATGTTTTATCAGACAAACTCTAAAATACACCTGTCGCCAACGGCAACTGTTACTATGGAGCCGTGCAGCGTGACATCATCAGTTTGTAGTTTGTCAGATCAGTGAAACTTCATTAAAATATTTTTACGGACACGGACTGTTAGAAACGTGGCCAGCTCATCTGCGATGTTACGGCCATGACTCAGCAGTTCAAACAAAAGTGCTGACTAATGATCAAACAGGAAGTGACCCTGACAGGTAACGAGAAGGTTTGTAGTTTTTATTTCAGAGCCGTGACGTGTCCGTGACACATGTTCATACACAGGTTTGTCTCCTGCCGTGTCGTCTTAACGTGTCCTCTCCGTGTCCTCCCTCAGCCCACATTCCTGGTGGAGTTGTCCAAAGTGTTGGCGAACCCAGGGAACACTCAGGTGGCTCGAGTCGCCGCCGGTCTGCAGGTGAAGAACTCGCTGACCTCCAAAGACCCTGATGTGAAGACGCAGTACCAGCAGAGATGGCTGGCCATCGACGCCAACGCTCGCCGCGAGATCAAGAACTATGTAAGGACTCGAACTCGCCAACACGAGATTCGTGTATCTTAATGTCCGCAGTGTCCGAGCGTCTCCACGTTTCTGTCCGACAGGTTTTACAGACTCTGGGCACGGAGACGTACCGGCCCAGCTCGGCGTCCCAGTGCGTCGCTGGCATCGCCTGTGCAGAGATCCCAGTTAACCAATGGCCCCAGCTGATCCCACAGCTGGTGGCCAACGTCACCGACCCCTCCAGCACCGAGCACATGAAGGAGTCCACGCTGGAGGCCATCGGATACATCTGCCAGGACATCGTGAGTGATGACACAAACAACGAGGTGGTGAAGCGATGATGTCATGATGTTAACACACTGTGTTTCCCGCAGGACCCGGAGCAGCTGCAGGAGAACGCCAACCAGATCTTGACCGCCATCATTCAGGGCATGAGGAAGGAGGAGCCCAGCAACAACGTCAAACTGGCTGCGACCAACGCCCTGCTCAACTCCCTGGAGTTCACCAAAGCCAACTTCGACAAGGAGGTACCGACGAACTGACCGGCCTGCGTGACCACACCTCCTCTCCCTGGACGGACCAGCCTGGGCGCCTCTCGTCCTCTGCCGGTTCAGCCCGACGAGTTTGGATGTTTGAATTTAAAGTTTCGTGTGTTTTTGTTTCAGACGGAGAGACACTTCATCATGCAGGTGGTGTGTGAAGCCACACAGTGTCCTGACAACAGAGTGAGTACCACGCCAACATGTTGACTGTGAACACGCGCTCCCCGTTGTTACATTGACAGTGTGTCCCCCCCTCCCCTGTTGTGACGGTGTGTCCCCTGTTGTGACGCTGTGTCCCCTGTTGTGACGGTGTGTCCCCTGTTGTGACGCTGTGTCCCCTGTTGACGGTGTGTCCCCTGTTGTGACGTCTCTGCAGGTGCGTGTGGCGGCCTTACAGAACCTGGTGAAGATCATGTCCCTGTATTATCAGTACATGGAGACGTACATGGGTCCTGCTCTGTTTGCGGTGAGACCAACACGCCACCCTCACAGATGATTGGTTAAATTATTCCTCACTTCCTTTACTCCTTCCGACCTTCATGTCTTCTCGTCTCCTCAGATCACTATCGAGGCGATGAAGAGCGACATAGACGAAGTCGCCTTACAGGGCATCGAGTTCTGGTCCAACGTGTGTGACGAGGAGATGGACCTGGCCATCGAGGCCTCCGAGGTCTGTGTAAGCAAAACTTTAGTTACGTAAAGAACGTTTAGAGAACGTTTCAGTTTGTTATGACCCGCCCCCTCTGACCAGCTCTTCCTGTTTGCTCTCGTCCAATGGCAGGCCTCAGAGCAGGGCCGCCCCCCGGAGCACACCAGTAAGTTCTATGCCAAAGGCGCCCTGCAGTACCTGGTCCCCATCCTGACCCAGACCCTCACCAAACAGGTACCTCACCTGTCATTCAGTCGTTTCCATGTCAACAAGAGTATCAGACGCCTTCATGTGACCTTTGACCCTGACTCCATCAGGACGAGAATGATGACGACGACGACTGGAATCCGTGTAAGGCTGCCGGCGTTTGTCTGATGCTGCTCGCCACGTGCTGCGAGGACGACGTGGTTCCCCACGTGCTGCCTTTCATCAAAGAACACATCAAGAACCCCGACTGGCGCTACAGAGACGCCTCCGTCATGGCGTTCGGTTCCATCCTGGAAGGACCTGAACTCAACCAGCTCAAACCGCTCGTCATACAGGTCAGTCACTGAGCCAGGTCAGTGCGTGTCATGTGACCTGCGTGTCATGTGACCATGTCCAAGCCTCACGTCCTTCCGGCTGTCTCCGTCCTCCCGCAGGCGATGCCCACTCTGATCGAGCTGATGAAGGACCGCAGCGTGGTGGTGAGGGACACGACAGCGTGGACGGTGGGGCGGATCTGTGAGCTGCTGCCTGAAGCCGCCATCAACGAGGTCTACCTGGCTCCTCTGCTGCAGTGTCTGATCGAGGGCCTCGCCGCCGAGCCCAGGGTGGCCTCCAACGTGTGCTGGGTGAGTGGAGGTGGACGGGCCGTCGGGGTGGAGGAAGTTTGCGTCAGAGTTCTTGTTAATCCTGATGTAACCATGGAAACTCTGTTGCTGAAACATGCCTGTCTGTCTCTCAGGCCTTCTCGTCTCTGGCTGAGGCGGCGTATGAAGCCACGGATGCTGCAGAGGATCAGGAGGAGCCGAGCACGTACTGTCTGTCCTCGTCCTTCGAGATCATCGTGCAGAAACTCTTGGAGACCACAGACAGGTGAAGAGAGGGAGACGGGTGGGTTGATGGGAAAAGAAGTGAAGCTGCAGGCTGTGGTGTGACAGCTTCCTGTATTAGTGTGTAGTCAGCTGTGTGTGTGTGTGTGTGTGTGTGCGCGTGCAGACATGACGGTCATCAGAACAACCTGCGCTCGGCCGCCTACGAGGCTCTGATGGAGATCGTGAAGAACAGCGCTAAGGACTGTTACCCTGCGGTCCAGAAGACCACGCTCGTCATCATGGAGAGGCTGCAGCAGGTCCTACAGATGGAGGTGAGGCACGCCCCATGATGTCATCATACATATTAATCATGTGACTTAATTTATTCTGAAAGTGTAGTAGCACATTAGACTTCTATTTTGAAATTACATGCTGTGTGATGATGTAACTTCCTGTCCTTTCAGTCTCACATCCAGAGCACTTCAGACAGGATCCAGTTCAACGACCTGCAGTCACTGCTGTGTGCCACTCTACAGGTGAGACGCACACCTGAGCCGTCCACGCTCTTATTGTGACAGTCATTACCTGAGCCGTCCACGCTCTTATTGTGACAGTCATTACCTGAGCCGTCCACGCTCTTATTGTGACAGTCATTACCTGAGCCGTCCACGCTCTTATTGTGACAGTCATTACCTGAGCCGTCCACGCTCTTATTGTGACAGTCATTACCTGAGCTGTGTCCATGCTCTTATTGTGACAGTGATTACCTGAGCCGTCCACGCTCTTATTGTGACGGTCATTACCTGAGCTGTGTCCATGCTCTTATTGTGACAGTCATTACCTGAGCTGTGTCCATGCTCTTATTGTGACAGTCATTACCTGAGCTGTGTCCATGCTCTTATTGTGACAGTCATTACCTGAGCTGTGTCCATGCTCTTATTGTGAAAGTCATTACCTGAGCTGTGTCCATGCTCTTATTGTGACAGTCATTACCTGAGCTGTGTCCATGCTCTTATTGTGACAGTCATTACCTGAGCTGTGTCCATGCTCTTATTGTGACAGTCATTACCTGAGCTGTGTCCATGCTCTTATTGTGACAGTCATTACCTGAGCTGTGTCCACGCTCTTAATTGTGACAGTCATTACCTGAGCTGTGTCCACGCTCTTATTGTGACAGTCATTACCTGAGCTGTGTCCACGCTCTTATTGTGACAGTCATT
>CM014100.1:138824-141324 GCA_004119915.2 Collichthys lucidus | reverse complement strand
CATAGGGAAGACGTCCTTCCTGTGTTGACATGATGAACCTGGCTACTCGATTATTTCTGACTTGTGAATCATTTAAAGCCAATCTGCTTTTTATTTCATATTTAGTGAACTAATAAAGTCTATATTGTACTGAACCTTCTGCTGCCGTTCTTCTGACACCACACACCTGAGACAAATGACACACAAATGGGCGTCCTAACGTACAGCTAACGTACAGCTAACGTATATGTAACGTATATGTAACGTCGAACTGTCCATTTATGAAATCTGACACACGATTGGCCCGTGAGCGTTTCTCATGACTCGCTCAGCTCAGACGATTCATCCAATAATCAAAGACAACACAAACCGTCTGCAGCGAAGCGTCACGATGACGTCACGTGTTGACCTGCGGGCTTCAGAGGAACTTTAATTAATTTAATTAATTTAATTAAATTAATTTCATCATAAAATTATTGTTATTTAATACAAAAACAAAAACACTTAAAAATAAATAAAAACAAATAAATAATAAAATAAATAAAAACATTAAATAAATAATAAAATAAATAAAAACAAATAAATAATAAAATAAATAAAAACATTAAATAAATAATAAAATAAATAAATAATAAAATAAATAAAAACAAAACAAATGAATAAATAAAATAAAAATAAATCTGAATGTAAAATATAAACAAAACAAACTAAATAAATATAAAACATAATAAACATGAATTATAATAAATCACTGAATTAAACTGATTCGGACTGATTGTTTAAATGAACATCATCGATCATCGATTATCGATCATAGATTATCGATCATAGATCAGTCAGTCACGGAGACAGGGAGAGACCTCCGGTTGGGACGGAGCTCTCCGGTACCGGGAAGTGTTCCTCGGATGGAGGGTTCGGTGTCGGGCTTCACCGTTCAGCGCGTGCCGAGCCTCCGTTCATCGATCAGCTGTGATCGGTTATTGATGCCGCCGCCCCGCGCGCCCCTCCTCCTCACATCACCGGAGGATGAGTCCGTCCGAGGCTAACAGCTAGCTGCCGTGTACCGGGCGGGTTCTCATGTCTGTCCGTGTTCTGGCGCCGTTCAGCAGCGAGCAGCGGAGCCGTTACCGTCACGAACCGGACCGGACCTTCCATGGCTGTCGCTGTGTGTTCCGTCGGGCTGCCCGGTTCGCCTCGCGGCGGGATGCCGCAGCTGTTCGTCGGTGTTATGTAAGAAGCGGAGCCGTTAGCCGCTAACGTTAGCCTGTGGGGATGAACGACGCGCAGCAAGAAAAGTCTCCGGACTTCGTCCTGATGCGGCTCGTGTCCGCGGCCGAGTACGACCGGCTGGACGAACCGGACGACCTGATGTCCGGAGGCGGCGGGTTCGGGCCCGTTAAACCCGTGCTCGGCCACCACAGCGGCGGGTTTGATCTGGACCCCAGCGGCCCCTCGGCCGGCCTCGGCTCGGCCTCCCCGCACTACAGCTCCCCGCTCCCCGGGAAAGGTGAGCAGGACGGCGGGCTGCTGCTGGCGCAGGCCCCGCCGGGCTCCGACGCGCCGCTGTCCCCCCCTGCCGCCGGAGGACTTTGCAGTAGCGGCGCAGCGATTTGTGGACTATCCGGTGCAGCACAGCTCGGCCGGGCACGGGTCGAGGGCTCAGCTCATGGTGTTCCAGAACCTGCTGCGGTCCGGAGACCGGATCCTGGAGTGCGGACTGGAGCAGCCGCCCCCTGGGAGACAGCAGCTGGACTCTGGGTCAGGTACCGGTCCCGGCAGCACAACAGCTGGTCCCGTGCCTGGAGGCGGGAAGGACCGGAACTCACACTCTGCAGAGGACAACCTGCAGCCACAGAACCAGCTCCTCCAGTGGCACCCGGTCCTCAGAATGTCCAAGGACGGGTCCCAGACCGCCCAGCAGGCGGTTCCGGCTCTGGACTCTGAGTCCGGATCGGTTCTGTGCTACCGACACCGCCTGCTGACAGACCGACTGGCTAAATGGCCCCCGAGCCTGCTGGACCAAGCCCTGCGTCTGGGCCTTCTGGACTCCGGGAGCGAGGACCCGGTTCTGGCTCTAGCCCGGAGGCTGGGCCAGCTGGGTGAGGGGAGGGGAGGAGGAGGAGGAGGTGGGAGCGAGGTGGTGCTGCCCGTCCCGCGGTGTTCTTGTCACGGCGTGCTGGGCTCGGGCACGGGCAGCGAGGACCCGAGCGAGACCAGCGACGCCCTGCTGGTTCTGGAGGGTCTGGGCTCGGAGGAGGTGGGGCGGCTCGGGGACGGTGAGGACATGGGGGACGCCAAGGAAGGGGGGAGGGTGGGCGGTGTGGGCCGGCCTCCTGGGGGGGCGGGGCCAGTGTTCTCTGGCGGCACGCTGAGCGGGCTGATGCGGCAGGTGCACCGGCTGGCGGAGGAGGCGGGCGTGTGCCCCCCGACCGGCACCGCATGCCCGTACCCCCCCACCCGCCCCCAGACCCTCCAAACCGCGGCTGGCCTCGGCGACCCGGCCCGCCCGCAGCACCAGCAC
>CM014100.1:44692-132369 GCA_004119915.2 Collichthys lucidus | reverse complement strand
GAGGCCCTCCCACCATGGAGTCCTGCACGTTGACCACGTAGGCTCCAGTGGTCGTCAACTTGACCACGTCGAAACCTTCACCGACCAGGTTGTGACCCGGTCGACTAGCCGGAGCCTCTGAATCACTCTGTGTCGTCTGAACTCTGACCGAGAGAAGAGAAGAGGAGGAGAAGGGAGGAGGAGAACATTGTAGATCTGAAAGAAAAAATGTTGGGCTGGGCTGTTGAAATGGTTTGATAAGGTTCTGATAGTCTGTGAAATCTAAAATCAACGGCTTGCTGGCTGACGATGAATTTATGACGAGCCCGCGTTCTCTGACCGCAGGTCCACTTCCTCTTCCTGTCTGTAACTCTAAAACACTGTTTACCAGCACGTTTCAAATTAAATTATTAATTTAATTAATTGATTAAAGAACATTTGGCTTCAATAAAAAACTGTTTGCATCAACGGTTCTTTGAAGAAGTGGAAATAGAAACTTTTTTTTTCTATGCCATCACTAAAAATGTAGTTTGCTTAAAATAATTCAGAGTCCTCTGAAAACTGATTATATATTATTACAATATTTTAATAGTCACATGCAGCAAAAATCCCACTGAACTGAGAGAGTTGATCTGTCGGACCGATTTAATGAAACAAGAACTGAATCTATTCAAATTTAATTTGACAAATTTAGACTCAAAACATTAAAAACAAGAATCAAATATTTAAAAAAAGTTTGTTAGTTTAATTTAACATCACAAAAATGTCAGATGACTGATTTCACTATGCAAATACAGAAATATGAATATTGTTATTAAAATACTGATCACATGGAGTTTATTATTTTATAATATCAACATTAATCTGTGAAAACCAGAGAGACAAATGTTTGGATTAAACTTTGGATTATTGAAATATTTTCACATACGGAAGTCAAAAGCGATGTTAGCAGTTTATTTTTGAACATCTCATCATGAAGTGAACTCACATTAACATCGACAGCTACAGTCACACTGATGAAGTATTGAAGCCGTTCTACCTGCAGAGAGTTGATGTTGGCGATGACGATGATGAAGACTCACTGAGCTGAGAAAAGACCGCGGACGCTTTTTTAAAAACACCCCGACAAACTGCTCGTTATCTCACCTCGTTAACTTCCTCAAAGCAAACAGACAGAGTGGTGAAGTGATCATGTGACTGTTTGTTTCAATCGAGGCTTTCAAAGATGAAACCAACTTTATTTCTTCCTGCAGAATCACAGAAAAACAAATCGTCAGTATTTTTATTTCTGTTTCTGTCGCTTTGAAGACAAAATGTAACTTAAACACAACCAAACCAACCGGGCCTCAGGACGGTGTCACACCGCGGTGAGGTCAAGCTGGGTTTTTGTTATGTCTTGTCATTTCCTGTTTTATTTTGAAAGATAACTCTCCTCTCGTTTCAGGTCACTTGCCCTTCCTCATGTGTCACCGGTCTGATTGTCTCCACCTGTTCCCCATCACCCTGTGTATATATTGTCTGCGTCTCCCTTTGTCCTGTGTCGAAGTGTTTCGTCTGTCTCAGCGTTCACCAAAGCCTCGTTCCTGAACCAAGTCATAGCCTTGCTTTTGAGATCTTCTTGTTTTTTCCTCGTAAGAGTGATTTTTTGTTGTAATTTTGTAGCCTTAGTATTAGCATTATAGTTCCAGAGATCTTTTGTTTCTTTCCTCGTCAGAGTGATTTTCTGTTGTACTATCTTAGCCTAGCCCCTTTTTGTTTCTGAGAGATTAGCTTAGAGTTTTGTCAGAGCGTCCTTAGTTTATGCCCCATCGTTGTTTTCCTCGTTGAGAGTGATTTTGATTTTGTTTATTTTTTGATTTACCTAGTTCAGAGTTTTTTCCTCTTCGGAGTGATTTTTTGTTTCTCCTTATTCAGGCCTACTTTATAGCCTCATTCTTTCGAGGGTTATTGAAGACCCAAATAAAAGCTTCTTTCCGCCTGAACTCTGCATCTGAGTCCTTCGAGTCCCGGCCTGACAGACGGTGACCCGCTGTAGCTCGGCTGACTGTTGGCGATCCACAACTCCACCTCGGACACTCGGCTGTAGACTGACCACTACAACCTGGACCCACCTGTCATGTTTCATGTGTTTCATGTTTCATGTGTTTGTTTCTTTGATTGGACAGAAACGTTCAATCTTTAAACAATCATCTAAATTTTATTTCTTCCTGCAGTTACAGAAAATAGACTTCATTAGTCTGATATGATGAACTGAACATCTTCGAGTTTTAAACAGACAATTAAGATTTAACAATAATTACTGAATCATTCGATTAATCGGTCATGAAATAAGCATTAGTTGCAGCCTCATTCAAAAGTACACAGAATATTTGATCACATGTTTTACAGACAAATAAATGTAAATGAGCCGGATGCTGCGGCGTGGACTCTCTTCACCAACGTCCTCAGAGGACAGACAGAAAGAAGCCGGACAGCAGCACAAGCGCTGAGAGACAAACCAGCCGAGCGCTTCCAGATGTTGAACCGCTGCCGCGCCGGCTGGTGTCGGGCTGGCTGGTGCTGGGCTGGCTGGTGTCGGGCTGGCTGGTGCTGGTGCCGGGCTGGGTGGTGCCGGGCTGGCTGGTGCTGGGCCGGCTGGTACCGGGTTGGCTGGTGCCAGGCTGGCTGGTGCCGGGCTGGCTGGTGCCAGGCCGGCTGGTGCCGGGTTGGCTGGTGCTGGGCTGGCTGGTGCCGGGCTGGCTGGTGCCAGGCTGGCTGGTGCTGGTGCTGGGCTGGCTGGTGCCGGGCTGGCTGGTGCCGGGCTGGCTGGTGCCGGGCTGGCGGTTGCCGAGTTGGCTGTCGCCGGGCCGGCTGTTGCCGGGCTGGCTGTTGCCGGGCTGGCTGTTGCCGATCTGGTGATTGATCCAGGACTCGTACCTGGACACTCGGGTGTAGACTCCTGGGAAATTGCGGTCAGCACAGCCTTCTCCAAAACTTACCACTCCAACCTCAACCCACCTGGAGCCGTTCTTAGCCACGAGTGGGCCGCCTGAATCCCCCTGCACGGGTCAGACATGTCGGTTATAACCAGCACGAGTACGATTCGAAATACTTTGGCTCCACTGATTACTGTAGTTTTGAGTATGTTTGTTATCGGTTGATGAAGTGTTCTGCAGAGGTTCTCACATGGCAGGCGTCCTTTCCTCCTTCTTCCAGACCGGCACAGATCATGTTGTCCGTGATTTCTCCATCATACGACCGGTTACAGCGACTGTTGCTCACGATGGGAAGACTCACCTGCTGCAGCCTCTGAGGGGAAGGAAGGGCGGCTGAAACAGAAAAGAGCTTCTAAGAGGTGGAACACAAGGACCTGACCCGGACCCCCTTCTGCTGGCACAGCCCTAAAGAATGATGTGGAGCTGCAGCCACGGGGCGGGGCATAAGGGTTGGGTGCTTTGCGCAAAGGCCCGGATCCGACCCATAATCGAAGCCGGATTCAGGAGCAGCAATGCGGATTCCAACCTGGTTGTGGGACAATGGATTAGCTCTTTACCCTCGCAGGGGTGCTGGAGGGCCGTGAGAGTTTGACCATCCAGTCTACATGCGCCTCCTGTGGGCTGAGGGAGCATGGAGGTGCCCGGGCTGTTGCTCCATCCAGTCATCGTGCAACCACAGTGGGTCTGTGTCTGCAGAAACAATCAGTTGCAGTCAACAATGCACGTTAAAAACAACAGAATAATTTCTCACCAGCATCTCGGATTGATCCCCATCCGGTGACGAAGCAGGTTGTCCCGGCGTCGAAGACGCTGCCGGCCGACGGCAGACACACCGGCCTGATGAAGTTGGTGAAGGTTACAGGTGAGGACAGCTGCAGCAAGGAGATGTCGTTGTTGTTCGTTGTCCTGTTAAACCCCGGATGGATGATGAACCGGGACACTCCGCGGGACACTTCGTTATTGTTCGGGAGCTGTTGGGTCTCACGTCCGAGGAAAACGGTGACACTGGATGCGCTGATGGGTTTACCGCTTCTGCAACGTTAGCAAAGGAAAGGCTTCATTCTACGGGCTGTTTGGACAGGTGAAGTCATGTGACTGTGGAGGAGAGCTCACCTGAGCAGACAGTGAGCAGCAGACAGGATCCACTGGTCGTTGATCAGGGAGCCTCCACAGAAATGACGGGAGGACTGATGCAGACTGACCTGCCAGGGCCACGCGCCGGCAGCAGCGTCCTCCCCTCTCACGATCCTCGAGTTCATCGTGTTGAGCGGCGCAGTGCCACAAACTGAAGGAGACAGAGACACCATTTGACTGCTGGACAGAGTCAGTCTGCGGGGACGTCTCAGAGACAACGTCCAGGTTTTAGACAGTCTGGGGGGACGTCTCAGAGACAACGTCCAGGTTTTAGACAGTCTGCAGGGACGTCTCAGAGACTACGTCCAGGTTTTAGACAGTCTGTGGGGATGTCTTGGAGACTACGTCCAGGTTTTAGACAGTCTGCAGGGACGTCTCAGAGACTACGTCCAGGTTTTAGACAGTCTGTGGGGATGTCTTGGAGACTACGTCCAGTTTTAGACAGTCTGTGGGGATGTCTTGGAGACTACGTCCAGTTTTAGACAGTCTGCGGGGACGTCTCAGAGACTACGTCCAGGTTTTAGACAGTCTGCGGGGACGTCTCAGAAACTACGTCCAGGTTTTAGACAGTCTGTGGGGACGTCACAGAGACTACGTCCAGGTTTTAGACAGTCTGCAGAGACGTCTCGGAGACTACGTCCAGGTTTTAGACAGTCTGCGGGGACGTCTTGGAGACTACGTCCAGTTTTAGACAGTCTGTGGGGATGTCTTGGAGACTACGTCCAGTTTTAGACAGTCTGCGGGGACGTCTCAGAGACTACGTCCAGGTTTTAGACAGTCTGCGGGGACGTCTCAGAAACTACGTCCAGGTTTTAGACAGTCTGTGGGGACGTCTCAGAGACTACGTCCAGGTTTTAGACAGTCTGCAGAGACGTCTCGGAGACTACGTCCAGGTTTTAGACAGTCTGCGGGGACGTCTTGGAGACTACGTCCAGGTTTTAGACAGTCTGTGGGGATGTCTTGGAGACTACGTCCAGTTTTAGACAGTCTGTGGGGATGTCTTGGAGACTACGTCCAGGTTTTAGACAGTCTGTGGGGATGTCTTGGAGACTACGTCCAGTTTTAGACAGTCTGTGGGGATGTCTTGGAGACTACGTCCAGTTTTAGACAGTCTGTCAGGTCTGAGTAAAGACTGAGGAAACTCACCGTCTGACTGCGCGTTGCTTCCTGTTGGACAGAGACAATGAGACGTCAGATCAGAACTCGTCGTCCGTTCTTTCGTTTGTTTGTTTTAATTTATTTTGGGGAAAGAATTTTTCAGAAACAACAAACACTTGGTTGAAAAATCTGAACTGGCTGGTTGCTCCAGTTTCATGATGTCATGATGACGGTGAAGATGAAGAGATGTGCCATGTGATCAGGGAGGGGTCATGTGACCTGTCCATCACACATGGCAGGTCTGTGGTTAACGTGTGATTAAACAGACGAGATTAAAATCTTCATCAGTCTGCCCGGCAACTGACTGATGCTCAGATAATATAACAAGTATTCAGGTATTTTAGTTACTGAAGATGAAAATACTCCATTACAAGTAAATCTCAAACTTAAGTTTTATCAGAACAATAAAGAAAATTACAAGGATTAAAAATCATGTTTTTGTTTTTTAAATACCTCAGTTTGTATTTAAGTCTTTCCTGATGATTTCAAGTTATTCAATGAATTCATTTTCAAAAAGAGCTGATTAATAATTAATAATTGTTCATCTGGATTCACTTATTTTCATAAACGTTACCTGATGTGAAGTATCCGAGTATCACTTCTTTACTTTAACATACAGTCGACAAAAACACGCCCAGTAAACATAGAAACATGAGACAGAAATATAGATTCATATTTAGAATCAGTTTGGATATGTCAAATATTTCATATCGGTACTCACCTGTGACCGTTAAAGTCCCGAGCACGACACCACAAACCAACAGTGTGACCTCCATGATGTGACGGGACGTGCTGATCAGTCTGCAGAGACCAAAACCTGAATCTGTCTTATGTTCCACCTGACCTGTCAATCAAGACAGCCACGCCCCCAAAGATTACCTGCCTGGAAATCAGTCAATCAGCTGAGACATAAGACTGTCTAAAACCTGGACGTAGTCTCTGTGACGTCCCCGCAGACTGTCTAAAACCTGGACATAGTCTCTGTGACGTCCCCGCAGACTGTCTAAAACCTGGACGTAGTCTCTGTGACGTCCCCGCAGACTGTCTAAAACTGGACGTAGTCTCTGTGACGTCCCAGCAGACTGTCTAAAACTGGACGTAGTCTCTGTGACGTCCCCGCAGACTGTCTAAAACTGGACGTAGTTCTGTGACGTCGCACGCAGACTGTCTAAAACTGGACGTAGTCTCTGTGACGTCCCGCAGACTGTCTAAAACTGGACGTAGTCTCTGTGACGTCCCCGCAGACTGTCTAAAACCTGGACGTAGTCTCTGTGACGTCCCCGCAGACTGTCTAAAACCTGGACGTAGTCTCTGTGACGTCCCCGCAGACTGTCTAAAACCTGGACGTAGTCTCTGTGACGTCCCCGCAGACTGTCTAAAACCTGGACGTAGTCTCTGTGACGTCCCCGCAGACTGTCTAAAACCTGGACGTAGTCTCCGTGACGTCCCCGCAGACTGTCTAAAACCTGGACGTAGTCTCCGTGACGTCCCCGCAGACTGTCTAAAACCTGGAAGTAGTCCGTGACGTCCCCGCAGACTGTCTAAAACCTGGACGTAGTCTCTGTGACCCCGCAGACTGTCTAAAACCTGGACGTAGTCTCTGAGACGTCCCGCAGACTGTCTAAAACCTGGACGTAGTCCTGTGACGTCCCCCAGACTGTCTAAAACCTGGACGTAGTCTCTGTGACGTCCCCGCAGACTGTCTAAAACCTGGACGTAGTCTCCGTGACGTCCCCGCAGACTGTCTAAAACCTGGACGTAGTTCTGTGACGTCCCCGCAGACTGTCTAAAACCTGGACGTAGTCTCTGTGACAGTCTCTATGACGTCCCCGCAGACTGTCTAAAACCTGGACGTAGTCTCTGTGACGTCCCCGCAGACTGTCTAAAACCTGGACGTAGTCTCTGTGACGTCCCCGCAGACTGTCTAAAACCTGGACGTAGTCTCCGTGACGTCCCCGCAGACTGTCTAAAACCTGGACGTAGTCTCCGTGACGTCCCCGCAGACTGTCTAAAACTGGACGTAGTCTCTGTGACGTCCCCGCAGACTGTCTAAAACCTGGACGTAGTCTCTGTGACGTCCCCGCAGACTGTCTAAAACCTGGACGTAGTCTCTGTGACGTCCCCGCAGACTGTCTAAAACCTGGACGTAGTCTCCGTGACGTCCCCGCAGACTGTCTAAAACCTGGACGTAGTCTCCGTGACGTCCCCGCAGACTGTCTAAAACCTGGACGTAGTCTCCGTGACGTCCCCGCAGACTGTCTAAAACTGGACGTAGTCTCCGTGACGTCCCCGCAGACTGTCTAAAACCTGGACGTAGTCCGTGACGTCCCCGCAGACTGTCTAAAACCTGGAGTCTCTCCGTGACGTCCCCGCAGACTGTCTAAAACCTGGACGTAGTCTCTGTGACGTCCCCGCAGACTGTCTAAAACCTGGACGTAGTCTCCGTGACGTCCCCGCAGACTGTCTAAAACCTGGACGTAGTCTCCGTGACGTCCCCGCAGACTGTCTAAAACCTGGACGTAGTCTCCGTGACGTCCCCGCAGACTGTCTAAAACCTGGACGTAGTCTCTGTGACGTCCCCGCAGACTGTCTAAAACCTGGACGTAGTCTCCGTGACGTCCCCGCAGACTGTCTAAAACCTGGACGTAGTCTCCGTGACGTCCCCGCAGACTGTCTAAAACCTGGACGTAGTCTGTGACGTCCCCGCAGACTGTCTAAAACCTGGACGTAGTCTCCGTGACGTCCCCGCAGACTGTCTAAAACCTGGACGTAGTCTCTGTGACGTCCCCGCAGACTGTCTAAAACCTGGACGTAGTCTCCGTGACGTCCCCGCAGACTGTCTAAAACCTGGACGTAGTCTCCGTGACGTCCCCGCAGACTGTCTAAAACTGGACGTAGTCTCTGTGACGTCCCCGCAGACTGTCTAAAACTGGACGTAGTCTCCGTGACGTCCCCGCAGACTGTCTAAAACCTGGACGTAGTCTCCGTGACGTCCCCGCAGACTGTCTAAAACAGTTTGGACAGTTGTAGACAGAGAGACTTTAAATAAACTGTAAACTTTGTCTGTCCAACAGTAAATATATTAAGGAACTGCAGTTTGTTTAATTTTATATGTGTGTGTGTGTGTTCAAAAAGTTGCAGTGAAGGTCACGCTGTTGCTCTGTAACCATGGCAACTTCAGGGCTGCTGTTTGTTTGTTACGTAACATCAGAACAAATCAACAAATGATCGATTCCCCCTGCAGGTCGACTGTCAGACTGCAGCAGAGGACACACACACACAGACACACACACACACACACACACACACACACACACACACACACACACAGACACCACACACACACAGACACACACAACACACACACACACATATATTAACTTGAATACTTTGTTGTTTACTCGAGTATTTCTGTTTTCTGTAACTGATCTCTAACGGTCACAGTTTCTTTTGACGAAGACGACAAATCAACAAATCAACAAATCAACAAATCAACAAATCGACCAGAGATCATGAGGATGATTCAACAGCTGACCAGAACAAACACAAGCTTCACTGTGCAACCAGCTGAAGCACCAACACAACCAGAGCGACAGGTGGAGGAGAGCGACAGGTGGAGCAGAGCGACAGGTGGAGCAGAGACTTCAGCATCAGTCTGCAGAGAGGTGGAGTTATCCTGGATTCAGTCAGTGCAGTTAATGTGTTATATAACATACTGTCTCGTGACCGCCTCTCGTCCAATCAGATCACTCCGTCTGTTTGTGTTCAGTCACTTCATTATTATTCATTTATGTAAATCTCTTCTTCCTCTGCTTGAAGTCCAGTAGATCCTCCTCTTCATCACTTCCTGTTCCAACTTCAAACGTCTGGACGACGAACTGACGGAGCGGAAACCAGGGTTCTTAAATGGTTCTGCAAAGGTGGTTCTGTTTAACAAACCGCCCAGAACCAGAATATTAAACATTCTGCTTCAGCGATCATCGAGTCCTCTGAGGACGATTCATCAGCTGATATCAGTCAACAGAAATAAACAATAAATATGAAGAACCTCGAGCTCGCGGGTTCTGAATGAAGTCAGTTCATGTTCTTCAACAGAACCATCAGATTTAAAACCAGAACAAGAACCGTTTAAATCAGGTTCTTTAAAGAACGTCTTAGAACTTGAAGGTTCTTCATGGTTCTTCAAAGCAGGCTTCTGCCTCTGCATCAAAGGTTCTCTGAGGAACAAAACGTTCTTTAGAGAACCTTTCTGATGTAGCTGTGCCAGGTGTGTCTCACCTGTTGTGTATCAGTCAGGGATTAACCGCCACGCTGCAGGCGGTCCGACACACAGGAAGTCGATGAGTCAAAATTAGAAACTGTTTCCAAAATAAAAGACTAATTCGTTCTGCACTGCGCTCTTATTTTGAAATAAAGGTGAAACATGGGCTGAGAGCTGATCGTGTGGCTGCAGGTGCACAGGTAGCAGGTAGCAGGCGTCTTCAGTCTTTCCCACTCGAGGCTGTTTTTAGCTCCGAGCTCCTCACCAACGCTCCTCACCTGAGAGCCGCTCACGCAGCACAGGCAGAGGCAGCGTGACCTCACATTACGAGGACGAGGACTTTATAAATATCCCACACTGAAACATTTATACATGGACAGAACCGTGAAAACCTGCTGCTGGTTCTGATGTTTGAACTGGATCATCAGGGATCAGCGATGTCAAACAGGAGCTGAACAAACCTGCACAGGTACAGGACGACAGGTGAGGCCTGCAGGGACACACAGCTCATCACGAGCCTGCACACACTCTAAAACACTGAAAGATGTGATGTGTGTCAGGGTTGGACAGACACTGGAGGACAGAGGACACTGAAAGTTGGACTCCATGGAGACTTAAAAGTTTCCAGATGTTTGACTTTAGTAAAAGTACAAGCACACAAAGAGTTTTCCGTCGTTTGTAACTTCCCTCCAGGCGCCATGTGTTCTTCAGGCTGCTGTCCAACGCTCAGACAATCAGATCTCTGCAGGCGCAGCAGCCTATAGGATCCGCAGCAGCAGCCTATAGGATCCGCAGCAGGCTATAGGATCCGCAGCAGCAGCCTATAGGATCCGCAGCAGCAGCCTATAGGATCCGCAGCAGCAGCCTATAGGATCCGCAGCAGGCTATAGGATCCGCAGCAGCAGCCTATAGGATCCGCAGCAGCAGCCTATAGGATCCGCAGCAGCAGCCTATAGGATCCGCAGCAGGCTATAGGATCCGCAGCAGCAGCCTATAGGATCCGCAGCAGCAGCCTATAGGATCCGCAGCAGCCTATAGGATCCGCCGCAGCAGCCTATAGGATCCGCAGCAGCAGGCTATAGGATCCGCAGCAGCAGGCTATAGGATCCGCAGCAGCAGCCTATAGGATCAGCAGCAGCAGGCTATAGGATCCGCCGCAGCAGGCTATAGGATCCGCAGCAGCAGCCTATAGGATCCGCAGCAGCAGCCTATAGGATCCGCCGCAGCAGCCTATAGGATCCGCAGCAGCCGCCTATAGGTTCCGCAGCAGCCGCCTATAGGATCCGCAGCAGCCGCCTATAGGTTCCGCAGCAGCCGCCTATAGGATCCGCAGCAGGCTATAGGATCCGCCGCAGCCGCCTATAGGTTCCGCAGCAGCCGCCTATAGGTTCCGCAGCAGCCGCCTATAGGATCCGCAGCAGCCTATAGGATCCGCAGCAGCCTATAGGATCCGCAGCAGCAGCCTATAGGATCCGCAACAGCCTATAGGATCCACAGCAGCAGCCTATAGGATCCACAGCAGCAGCAGCCTATAGGATCCGCAGCAGCCTATAGGATCCGCAGCAGCAGGCTATAGGATCCGCAGCAGCCTATAGGATCCGCAGCAGCAGCCTATAGGATCCGCAGCAGCAGGCTATAGGATCCGCAGCAGGCTATAGGATCCGCAGCAGCCTATAGGATCCGCAGCAGGCTATAGGATCCGCAGCAGCAGGCTATAGGATCCACAGCAGCAGGCTATAGGATCCGCAGCAGCAGGCTATAGGATCCGCAGCAGCCTATAGGATCCGCAGCAGCCTATAGGATCCGCAGCAGCAGGCTATAGGATCCACAGCAGCAGGCTATAGGATCCGCAGCAGGCTATAGGATCCACAGCAGCAGGCTATAGGATCCGCAGCAGCAGGCTATAGGATCCGCAGCAGGCTATAGGATCCGCAGCAGCAGGCTATAGGATCCGCAACAGCAGCCTATAGGATCCGCAGCAGGCTATAGGATCCGCAGCAGCAGGCTATAGGATCCGCAGCAGCAGGCTATAGGATCCGCAGCAGGCTATAGGATCCGCAGCAGCAGCCTATAGGATCCGCAGCAGCAGGCTATAGGATCCGCAGCAGGCTATAGGATCCGCAGCAGCAGCCTATAGGATCCGCAGCAGGCTATAGGATCCGCAGCAGCAGGCTATAGGATCCACAGCAGCAGGCTATAGGATCCGCAGCAGCAGGCTATAGGATCCGCAGCAGCAGGCTATAGGATCCGCAGCAGCAGGCTATAGGATCCGCAGCAGGCTATAGGATCCGCAGCAGGCTATAGGATCCGCAGCAGGATATAGGATCCGCAGCAGCAGGCTATAGGATCCGCAGCAGCAGGCTATAGGATCCGCAGCAGCAGCCTATAGGATCCGCAGCAGCCTATAGGATCCGCAGCAGCAGCCTATAGGATCCGCAGCAGCAGGCTATAGGATCCGCAGCAGCCTATAGGATCCGCAGCAGGCTATAGGATCCGCAGCAGCAGCCTATAGGATCCGCAGCAGCCTATAGGATCCGCAGCAGGCTATAGGATCCGCAGCAGCAGCCTATAGGATCCGCAGCAGCAGGCTATAGGATCCACAGCAGCAGGCTATAGGATCCGCAGCAGGCTATAGGATCCGCAGCAGCAGCCTATAGGATCCGCAGCAGCAGGCTATAGGATCCGCAGCAGCAGGCTATAGGATCCGCAGCAGGCTATAGGATCCGCAGCAGCAGCCTATAGGATCCGCAGCAGCCTATAGGATCCGCAGCAGCAGCCTATAGGATCCGCAGCAGCAGGCTATAGGATCCGCAGCAGCCTATAGGATCCGCAGCAGGCTATAGGATCCGCAGCAGGCTATAGGATCCGCAGCAGGCTATAGGATCCGCAGCAGCAGCCTATAGGATCCGCAGCAGCAGGCTATAGGATCCACAGCAGCAGGCTATAGGATCCGCAGCAGCAGGCTATAGGATCCGCAGCAGCAGGCTATAGGATCCGCAGCAGGCTATAGGATCCGCCGCAGCAGCCTATAGGATCCGCCGCAGCAGCCTATAGGATCCGCAGCAGCCTATAGGATCCGCCGCAGCAGCCTATAGGATCCGCCGCAGCAGCCTATAGGATCCGCAGCAGCCTATAGGATCCGCAGCAGCAGCCTATAGGATCCGCCGCAGCAGCCTATAGGATCCGCCGCAGCAGCCTATAGGATCCGCAGCAGCCTATAGGATCCGCAGCAGCAGCCTATAGGATCCGCCGCAGCAGCCTATAGGATCCGCAGCAGCAGCCTATAGGTTCCGCAGCAGCCGCCTATAGGATCCGCAGCAGGCTATAGGATCCGCAGCAGGCTATAGGATCCGCAGCAGGCTATAGGATCCGCAGCAGCAGGCTATAGGATCCGCCGCAGCAGCCTATAGGATCCGCCGCAGCAGCCTATAGGATCCGCAGCAGCAGCCTATAGGATCCGCAGCAGCCGCCTATAGGATCCGCAGCAGCCGCCTATAGGATCCGCAGCATGCTATAGATCCGCAGCAGCAGCCTATAGGATCCGCAGCAGCAGCCTATAGGATCCGACAGCCTATAGGATCCGCAGCAGCATATAGGATCCGCAGCAGCAGCCTATAGGATCCGCAGCAGCCTATAGGATCCCAGCAGCTATAGGATCCGCAGCAGGCTATAGGATCCGCACAGCAGGCTATAGGATCCGCAGCAGCATAGGATCCGCAGCAGCCTATAGGATCCGCAGCAGCAGCTATAGGATCCGCAGCAGCCTATAGGATCCGCAGCAGCAGGCTATAGGATCCCAGCAGCAGCTATAGGATCCGCAACAGCCTATAGATCCGCAGCAGCCTATAGGATCCGCAGCAGCAGCTATAGGATCCGCAGCAGGCTATAGGATCCGCAGCAGCCTATAGGATCCACGCAGCACAGCATAGGATCCGCAGCAGCCTATAGGATCCGCAGCAGCAGGCTATAGGATCCGCAGCAGCAGGCTATAGGATCCGCAACAGCCTATAGGATCCACAGCAGCAGCCTATAGGATCCACAGCAGCAGCCTATAGGATCCGCAGCAGCCTATAGGATCCGCAGCAGCAGGCTATAGGATCCGCAGCAGCAGGCTATAGGATCCGCAGCAGCCTATAGGATCCGCAGCAGGCTATAGGATCCGCAGCAGGCTATAGGATCCGCAGCAGCAGGCTATAGGATCCGCAGCAGCAGGCTATAGGATCCGCAGCAGCCTATAGGATCCGCAGCAGGCTATAGGATCCGCACAGCAGGCTATAGGATCCGCAGCAGCAGGCTATAGGATCCGCAGCAGCATCAGCTATAGGATCCGCAGCAGGCTATAGGATCCGCAGCAGCAGCCTATAGGATCCGCAGCAGCCTATAGGATCCGCAGCAGCATAGGATCACAGCAGCAGGCTATAGGATCCGCAGCAGGCTATAGGATCCACAGCAGCAGGCTATAGGATCCGCAGCAGCAGGCTATAGGATCCGCAGCAGCTATAGGATCCGCAGCAGGCTATAGGATCCGCAACAGCAGCTATAGGATCCGCAGCAGGCTATAGGATCCGCAGCAGCAGGCTATAGGATCCGCAGCAGCAGGCTATATCCGCAGCAGGCTATAGGATCCGCAGCAGCAGCCTATAGGATCCGCAGCAGCAGGCTATAGGATCCGCAGCAGGCTATAGGATCCGCAGCAGCAGCCTATAGGATCCGCAGCAGCTATAGGATCCGCAGCAGCAGGCTATAGGATCCACCAGCAGGCTATAGGATCCGCAGCAGCAGGCTATAGGATCCGCAGCAGCAGGCTATAGGATCCGCAGCAGCAGGCTATAGGATCCGCAGCAGGCTATAGGATCCGCAGCAGGCTATAGGATCCGCAGCAGTATATAGGATCCGCAGCAGCAGGCTATAGGATCCGCAGCAGCAGGCTATAGGATCCGCAGCAGCAGGCTATAGGATCCGCAGCAGGCTATAGGATCCGCAGCAGCAGCCTATAGGATCCGCAGCAGCAGCCTATAGGATCCGCAGCAGGCTATAGGATCCGCAGCAGCCTATAGGATCCGCAGCAGCAGGCTATAGGATCCGCAGCAGCAGGCTATAGGATCCGCAGCAGCAGCAGGCTATAGGATCCGCAGCAGCCTATAGGATCCGCAGCAGCAGGCTATAGGATCCGCAGCAGCAGCCTATAGGATCCGCAGCAGCCTATAGGATCCGCAGCAGGCTATAGGATCCGCAGCAGCAGCCTATAGGATCCGCAGCAGCCTATAGGATCCGCAGCAGGCTATAGGATCCACAGCAGCCTATAGGATCCACAGCAGCCTATAGGATCCACAGCAGCAGGCTATAGGATCCGCAGCAGGCTGCATGTTTACGGCCCAAACGGCCACAGGACTCGTAAAAGCAACCAGCAGGAAGCTGAGTTCAGCCACGGCAGCCAAAAACAGCCAGGCTGAAAATTACAGCTCGAGGTCAGCAGCTCCTCCTCAGAGAAAGACTGATGAGAAAGACTGATGAGAAAGACTGACGAGAAAGACTGACAAGAAAGACTGATGAGAAAGACTGACAAGAAAGACTGACGAGAAAGACTGATGAGAAAGACTGATGAGAAAGACTGACGAGAAAGACTGATGAGAAAGACTGATGAGAAAGACTGAAGAGAAAGACTGATGAGAAAGACTGACGATAAAGACTGACGATAAAGACTGACAAGAAAGACTGACGAGAAAGACTGACGATAAAGACTGATGAGAAAGACTGATGATAAAGACTGATGATAAAGACTGATGAGAAAGACTGACGAGAAAGACTGACGAGAAAGACTGACGAGAAAGACTGATGATAAAGACTGACGAGAAAGACTGACGAGAAAGACTGACGAGAAAGACTGACGAGAAAGACTGACGAGAAAGACTGACGATAAAGACTGATGATAAAGACTGACGAGAAAGACTGATGATAAAGACTGACGATAAAGACTGACGAGAAAGACTGACGAGAAAGACTGACGAGAAAGACTGACGAGAAAGACTGACGAGGAAGACTGATGAGGAAGACTGACGAACAAGGTTGAAACATTAAAAACTGTCAGCAGAGGAAAGAACTTAACTGCCTGTAAAGAATACAAATCATTCATAATTTAATATCATAAATCATATTTGTGTCACAGTGTAATCCCACTGTGTAACTGTGTTCAGCTGTACTCGAGTATTTGTTCTGATTACATTACTTCTGATCAGAAACGAGCGAGTCCACGAACATCACTTCCATGACGTGACTGAGCACTGTTCAACAGCTCGGGTCTTCCATACATGTGGGTTCAAAATGAAAACATGGAGAGACTTATGTAACAACCTGAGCAGCACACTGTCTGTGTTTGATATGAAAACCTCTGCAAACGTTTTGGTGCAACTAAAAGAAATGAAAAGTCAAAACCCCTGATCACACATAAACACATAAACACATTAAAATAAATAAATAAATAAATAAATAAATAAATAAATAAATAAATAAATAAATAAATACAAAATCAGATTTCTGCAAACAGTGAACTTATCTTATATTTAAAGGGCCAGCGCAGTAAGATTACACATTTGGGTGTCCTGATGAAAGTGTGCGTGCAGACTGATGATGAAGATGATGAAGATGGTGATGATGATGATGATGAAGATGATGATGAAGCATGTTAAACTCACTGATTCGTGCAAAGCCAAAGAATCAGAAGGAAGTGAAACCACTTCCCCTGTGTGCATCAGCATGTACCGTAAACACTGATGACATAACAGCGTCGCATTCACATGTTACATTCACACCACACGCCTGCACACGGAAACACAGACACACATCCAGCCAGTCAGCGGCCGCTGCCGCAGCTCGAGGCCGCCCCTCGGCTCCACACGGGCGGCCACAGAGGGGCGCGGAAGCCGCGGCGGAGGGAGACACCGCCCCCTCCCTGTGACGCAGCCGGCTCGTGCGCTGCGCCGTTACCGTACCGCCCGGAGGAAAGGCGCAGGTTTTTTTAGGGGGAGTGTCCCTCTGCTGCGGCACGCGTTCAATCAGAGCCGGGAAAGGCCGCTGCTGTGCGGACACAAAGCAGCGGAGCGGCCGCCCCTCCTCCGGCTGCTGACACGGTGATGCTGTCAGTGATGTAATGCTGAATACAGGCTGATGAGTCAGCACAGAACCAGAACTCTGCAGGAGACTGTGGACTTCACACAGAACGAGAACCCTGCATGGACTTTACACAGAACCAGAACCCTGCATGGACTTCACACAGAACCAGAACCCTGCAGGGCACCATGATTATCATCCGTTACATTACTAGAGATCATAAAAGCTGCAGCGTGAGCATCTGACACCAAGTATTAAAGGACTGTGTGTACTGTGTACTGTGTGTACTGTGTGTACTGTGTACTGTATCATACATAAAGTGATAATAATAATGATAATGTGTCGGAGCTCGTCAGCCTTTAACAGAATAATTAATTAATAAAGTTCATGCTTGAGGCGTCAGCTAGCTTAGTTAGCTTAGCTAGCTTAGTTAGCTTAGCTAGCTTAGTTAGCTTGCCTCCTTAATGATCCTTGATCTGATGATTAGCTACTTATTATATTGTTTTTATATATTATTATATTATGTTTACACAGGTTATGTTAACATGGCTAAAGTTAGGAGTTTCCCTCTGAACCTGAAGTTCTGCTGAATATTAAAATATTAGCTCGTGTGGTCGTCCTGTGTAAATATGTAGCATTCAGCTAGCTAATGATAGCAATCAAACCTTAGCTTAGCGCTTTAGCTCCATGCTATGCATATGTAAATGATTATGTAAATGATTATGTAAATGATTATGTAAATGAGCACGTTGATGAAGTTATCTTAATCGATGACTGGACACACGCAATGCTAACGTCTGCGGATTACACGTTACGTCTCAGTGGCTGATGGGAGTTGTAGTTCTTTAATGTTTTTGAATCTGTTTAACAAAGTAAAAATCAAAGAAGACACAAACTAAAGTGACTACACACACACACACACACATACACACACTGTACACACACACACACACATGTGACCACACACTGTACACACACACACACACGACCACACACTGTACACACACACACACACGTGACCACACACTGTACACACACACACACGTGACCACACACTGTACACACACACACACACACACACGACCACACACTGTACACACACACACACACACACACGACCACACACTGTACACACACACACACAGACACGTGACCACACACTGTACACACACACACACACACACGACCACACACTGTACACACACACACACACACACGTGACCACACACTGTACACACACACACACACACACACACACGACCACACACTGTACACACACACACACACACTGATAGAGTTCATGTTACATAAGAGTAATTTACTGTGTCTGTGTGTGTGAGACGTCTCGTCGACCATGCAGACAGGGACAGACAGACAGACAGAGACAGACAGACAGGGACAGACAGACGGCAGGTTTACAGTAACAGTCTGTCATGAAGTATAACTGTGAAGTACTGAGAGTACTTTAGCAGAGTACTGTGTGTGTGTGTGTGTGTGTGTGGTGCAGTTTGATGAAGTCATATATTTAAAGATGTGTGATGATCTAACATTCACACAAAAATCAAATATTACACCTGGGACCCTCTGCAGGGACCCGGGCCACATGTTGGGCACCGCAGCGCTGCACACGGTGTGCAGAGGTTAAAGTTCAAACTTTCAGACACAGGTGAGCTCCAGGTGATTTACAGGTGTGTCCGTGTGCGGGGCGCGCGGGCAGCCGCCGTGTTTTCGCGGGCTTTTATCTCGCTCGTGCCGTTTAAAAAATGATGTGTTTTTTTCCTGGAAGCCAAAATGGCGCGCCTGCGCGTGCCTGACCGCAGAGGCGCGCGTGCACGTGCAAGACAACATGTGGGCGGGAAAATCCTCGTGCGCTTCTACTCGGGGGTTTCCGGCCGCCGTCCGCAGGGGCTGAACACGCGCTAGGAGCCGAGCCGAGCCGAGCCGAGCCGGAGCAGCGAGACCAGGGCCGACTTTTAGCCAGTTTCCGTCGGGCGGACCGGGCAGGGGTGGGCTGGGGCTCGGGTACAGAAGAATGAGACAGCCCTCTTCCCGGAGGGCGCAGCAACATGAACGGGGCCGTGTACATTTCGTTCTTCCAGGGCCAGCTGGAGTCCGTGCTGGAGCAGGTCGTTCAGCTCGCCGTCCAGGAAATCAGCAAGACGGTGGGCTCCAGCCTGAACACGCTGCTGCTGGAGACGGCCGTGAAGGAGCAAGAAAACCGCCGGCTCAGGCTCCAGATACAGTCGCGGGAGAGCCGGAGCAAAGCCAGCACCAACGCCGCGGACGGCGGAGGCTCTCCGGCGTCTGCTAAGAACAAGGCGGCGGGGGACGAGAGGGCGGACGGCGGCAGAACAAAGCCCGAGCAGCGGCAGCAGCAGCTACACGCCCCCGGAGGGCAGGGCACCGAGCCCGGCGTGCCCACCGACACACGCCGCCTGGAGCAGCGAGGACGAGTCGTGGGTAGGCACCGTTATACAACACACACAACACAACACACGCACATTCACGCACAGGCACGCAAACAAGTCCATGTCCAGACACTCCCCCTGTCCGAGCACGCTGAGGTTGCGTAACGGTGCAGGTGATAAAAGCAAAGATTCACGGGCCTGTCTGACACACCGAGCCGGATAAAGGAGCCTCAGTGTGGGCAGGCGGCAGAGGAAGCCCGGCCACAGGAGCTCCACGCAGGAGGAGGAGAGGCTAGACCGGGCCAGCAGAACTTTTAATTTAAGCAGAATATGATGACAGTTTCTGTGTGTGTGTGTGATCTGACATCACACACACACACACACACACACACACACACACACACTGCAGCTGTCTGGCAGAACAGGTTCAGGAAGAAAAGGTAAAAATAAAAGCAAGGCCTGTTTTCCAGCCTGGAGCTCGTAAAATAAGATTTACAGCCTTCACATGTCCTTCACAGGAATGAAGGGGCGGAGGTGGTGGAGGAGGAGGTGGTGGTGGAGGAGGTGGAGGAGGAGTAGGTGGTGGTGGTGGTGTTGTGGGGGGCTCAGGACAAAGAGGCAAAGAGCCTGCAGCCGGGTGCTGGACAGGGCGGTGGATGGACGTGGAGCCCGGCGAGGTTTAATCAGGCGCCAAAAAATGGGAAGAACAAAAGAGGCAGCACGGGCGGCGAAGTGTCCGCTAGCTTCAGCAGCCAAGAGGAGCACTTGAACGCATCATCAGTTCAGCTTCCAGAAGCCAAACGGTGCGTTCAGGGGTCGTTCCACGTCAGGTTGAGGCGAGGCCGGCGTCGGTTTGGAGGGAGTCCATTTAGTTTTGGTTTGCGGCTGAAGGCAGCGCACAAATAGCGAACGCTCAGAGCGCCGGAAACTTGGATACGAGAGTTTCATTCAGGACGGGATCAGTGTCCGGATCAGAACTAAAGTTCTAATCTGGATCGGTAACCACGCGGTTACCAAACCAAGTAACCGTGATCTGTGATCCGATACTGTCTGATGGACCAAATGATCCGAGTCAGAACCTGAACCTGAGTCAGATCATGGTTCATGTTTGTAGTCAACTAAATATTTAAATACAGTTTTAACAATAAACACTTTAAACTATAATGTAACGATTATAAATAAGCACAAAACGGATTTTAATGTTAATTTGTGCAGAAATACGACAAAGAAAAATGAAAATAAGTTTTCAGTCGACAAACAAACTCTTAATAATAATAATTATATAAAATATAACAACAGTCAGTCTGCAAAATGAAATCAATACAAATAAAAGTTAAATGATTGAAACTATCAGGAGGTGGAGACTGAGTGGGAACCACACATGTAGAGTCACGATGTGATCACATGTATGTCAATAAAATATCAATATTTGTTATAGTTGTCATTCAGAGCATTGATCTATAAGATATTAACGTATTAATGCTGAATTAAAGCAGGTTTTCAAAATAAGTGAAAGACATCAGTGAACGTTGGACAGACGTTAAATAAACGTTGAATAGACGTTGAACAGATGTTGGATAGACGTTGGATGGACGTTAAATAAATGTTGAATAAACGTTGGATGGACGTTGGATGGACATTGAACAGACGTTGAACAGACGTTGAACAGACGTTGAACAGACGTTGAACAGACGTTGGATAGACGTTGAACAGACGTTAAATAAATGTTGGATGGACGTTGACCAGACGTTGAATAAACTTTGGACGGACGTTGAATAGACATTGGACGGACGTTGGATATACGTTGGATAGACGTTGAACAGACGTTGGATAGACGTTGGATGGACGTTGGATAGACGTTGACCAGACGTTGAATAAACTTTGGATAGACGTTGACCAGACGTTGAATAGACGTTGGATAGACGTTGGATAGACGTTGGATGGACGTTGAATAGACGTTGGATGGACGTTGGATAGACGTTGGATATATGTTGAACAGACGTTGGACGGACGTTGGACGGACGTTGAATAGACGTTGAACAGACGTTGGATGGACGTTGGATAGACGTTGGATATACATTGGGTGGACGTTGGATAGACGTTGGATGGACGTTGGATGGTCGTTGGATATACGTGGGATAGACGTTGGATATACGTGGGATAGACGTTGGATATACATTGGGTGGACGTTGGATATACATTGGGTGGACGTTGGATAGACGTTGGATAGACGTTGGATGGTCGTTGGATGGACGTTGGATATACGTGGGATAGACGTTGGATATACGTTGAATAATGAGTCTTGCTGTTGTGAGTCGACAACAACAGTCCGTCCTGCCTGACGGCTCTTTGGCGAACACTCCCCCAGAACACGGCGCCTGTCTGGGCAGCGCGGGCCGGGTCAGTCCCTCCGTTTACTGATGGAGGCGATGAACAAACGGTCGAGTCTTTGGCAACTTATATGAAAGTAAATTGATCAAATTCTACGTATGAAAGTTGACGTGACGCGGTCAGTCCTCCCTGACGACTCTTCGGCGAATCATTATTAGATCTACACAGGATGTGAGGACGGTAACATGGTGTGTAAAGGTGTGTGGTGTGTGTGTAAAGGTGTGTGTAAAGGTGTGTGTGGAGGTTTCATAGCTCAGACCTGATGTGGCAACACTAATCCATCAGAGCAGAGTTGCTCCATCATTAACGATATATTCAGGTGTGTGTGTGTGTGTATAAACATCACCACATGCACAGACATGTGAGAACGAGGCCGCACTCTCACGCATGCATGCACACATTTGTGCACTCGAATGCAAAGCGCAGAGCTTCCTCCGCCGCCCGCCCTCGCTCTGTGACACGCCACCACCACGGCCTCAGGAGCTCAGGACAGGCAGTGACATCACAGCAGTGTCGACCAATCACACGCTGACATGAGCAGGATTTCATCCAGCAAAGGAAAAACACATCACAACACAAAAGAGGTCACGAAGAGACGAGGCGAGTTCAAATAATCTGAACTCATCGTGCGAGACCTGAAAGATAATCCCAGATTTGAGATTTCTGCTGTGAAGCCTGAAGACAGATGTGGTCTCTGCTGGTCTTTGTGACGACTCTGAGACCTGTAAAGACGAATCAAGTCTGTCCTCCAGTATCTGGACCAACAAACCACAAAAAGTCTCACGTCGGAGCTATTTCAGGTGTTTAAGCAGTCGGGCCGGACTCCGAGACCAACAGGGAATAACGTTATAACGTGGACACCGTTGGGTTCAGAGGCCCGAGAACAGAGCCCTGAGGAGCTCCACGTCAGTTTGTCCCCGTCTATTAAACTGGATTTGAACCAGCTTCACACCGTGCCCAACCTGGTTTTTCCAGCTCGTGATCCGTGATGAAACCAGTCCTGGACCAGACCATGTGCTCGGTCCAGGGAGGCTCCTGGTTCTGTTCACAGCTGTTGTTCAGTCAGCAGCGCCTCGGACCTCCAGCTCTGCCCGTCACGTCTCCTCCTGTTTCCCAGGGAGGTGATTTATTCTCAGGCTTCACACCGAGACATGCAGGGAGGAGCAGAGGCGATTTACGACCTGCTGTTTGCTCCGAGGTCGACCGACCGAGGATATTTAAAGGCAGATACCAGAACCAGAGTTTGGAGCAGGAGAGAGACGATAGCCGAAAATCTCTGCTCAGGGTTATTATCAAACCAAATCAGATTTTATTTGTACAGTCCAAAGTCACAGAGTCCATTTTCCTCTGAGGCTTTACAATCTGTACAGGAAGTGACTCCCTCTGTGCTTAGACCCTCGGAGAGAGTGAGGAAAAACTTGCCCACATAAAACTCTTTTAGTCCTAGTCCAGGGTAGTAAGGTACTATGAGCTCTCAGCCTTGAAGTAACAAATGCGTGGACTAGTTTTTCTGCATCCGCCTGAGACACGATGCGTCTGATTTTAGCGATGTTACGTAAGTGGAAGAACGCAGTCCTCGAAATTTGTTTTATGTGGATTATCGTGAATCTGATGGTTAATTATTACAAAGTGTTGTTCAAACAAAACGTTAAACAAGGCGGTTATTAACCGTGAAGACCTCACGTTGAAGCTCTGCAGGTCATGTGAGCTTTAAACTTCGATACTCGACACTTCTTCTGGAGGAAAACAGGTTTATATTTGACTTTATAGCAGCTCATCATATTTCAGTGTTTACTCTCTTGAATCCGCTCGTCTCTCCTTTTCCAAACACACCTGTTGGCCCCGCCTCTTCCATCGTCCACAGATATTTTCTTTGCTCGTTGGTGGGTGTGAGTTTAAACAGCACACAGAGCCGAGGTGTTCAGATAACGAGCTGATCGATCTGATGAATCCGTCCCACCTGGATATCGCCGGCCTTTTTTAAATAGTCGTGGCCTAAAATGCCTGATGTTGCATGAGATTTTCCAAAACATTGTGGTGAAAGTTGCCGTGCTTTTTACAATTTTGTTGCGGGAAGAAGTGAAAGTTGCAATAAGTTGCGATTCGACCCAGGAGCCCAGGAGAGGGCGCAGCGAGCACTAAGTCCACGGCCCCGGGAAGCGCCGAGGTCCGGGTGGGCAGGCGCTTCACCCCCGAGCTTTTCCAAGCTGACCCAGACTCGGTTGCGGCACACCGCAGCAGAGGAAATGCGCCCGGCGGGGGGAGTTCCCATGAGGGGATCCTCCCGCACCGTGCGGCCACCCCTGACCCGCTGAGTCCAATCCCCCGGACAGACAGCGCAGAAGTTGCGGAAATTGGTTAAAATTGCAACATCGTCCTGAATCCACAGGGTTTCACTGAAGTTGCAAATCGCAACATTGCGTATTCCTGGAGGGTCTGATGAACGAGTCGAACTGCAGTGAGTTAGTTCGTTAGTGTTGATGGTGTTTATTAGCCGTCAGCTGTTTTCGGTCGTGGCTGTGCTCATGAAGGGTTGAAGAGGACTCTGATGAATGGATGACGCCTGCTGTTTGTTCTGCACGGTGACGCGTGAACACAATCACTGAGATCATGAGGCCGCGGCTCCGACACGCTCAGGTCAAAGGTCAGTCTGCTCTGTGAATCTGAACATGTCGGAAAGTAGGCGACGCGGGAGACGAGGAGGAGGAGAGAGACAAAGAGGAGGAGGAGGGAGACAAAGAGGAGGAGGTCAGGGAGACAAAGAGGAGGACATGGGAGACAAAGAGGAGGAGGTCAGGGAGACGAGGAGGAGGACAAGGGAGACAAAGAGGAGGAGGTCAGGGAGACAAAGAGGAGGAGGGAGACAAAGAGGAGGAGGTCAGGGAGACGAGGAGGAGGAGGGAGACAAAGAGGAGGACATGGGAGACAAAGAGGAGGAGGAGGAGAGAGACAAAGAGGAGGAGGAGAGAGACAAAGAGGAGGAGGACATGGGAGACAAAGAGGAGGAGGAGGACATGGGAGACAAAGAGGAGGACATGGGAGACAAAGAGGAGGACATGGGAGACAAAGAGGAGGACATGGGAGACAAAGAGGATGAGGTCAGGGAGACAAAGAGGAGGAGGACATGGGAGACAAAGAGGAGGAGGTCAGGGAGACAAAGAGGAGGAGGACATGGGAGACAAAGAGGAGGACATGGGAGACAAAGAGGAGGAGGTCAGGGAGACAAAGAGGAGGACATGGGAGACAAAGAGGAGGAGGACATGGGAGACAAAGAGGAGGACAAGGGAGACAAAGAGGAGGACATGGGAGACAAAGAGGAGGACATGGGAGACAAAGAGGAGGACATGGGAGACAAAGAGGAGGACAAGGGAGACAAAGAGGAGGTCAGGGAGACAAAGAGGAGGACATGGGAGACAAAGAGGAGGAGGACATGGGAGACAAAGAGGAGGAGGTCAGGGAGACAAAGAGGAGGAGGACATGGGAGACAAAGAGGAGGAGGTCAGGGAGACAAAGAGGAGGACATGGGAGACAAAGAGGAGGACATGGGAGACAAAGAGGAGGAGGACATGGGAGACAAAGAGGAGGAGGACATGGGAGACAAAGAGGAGGACAAGGGAGACAAAGAGGAGGACATGGGAGACAAAGAGGAGGACATGGGAGACAAAGAGGAGGACATGGGAGACAAAGAGGAGGACATGGGAGACAAAGAGGAGGACAAGGGAGACAAAGAGGAGAACATGGGAGACAAAGAGGAGGACATGGGAGACAAAGAGGAGGAGGTCAGGGAGAAACGCTGAACTGGTTTTGTTAGTGCAAGTTATTAAATGAACTCCCGTCGATCTGCAGCCACGAGGAGACTCGACAAAGACCTGAACCTGCTGGAGTCCAGCCTCTGACTGATGTCGACGTTTCAGTTTGATGCAGTTCAACACGAGTCGCTCCGTCCTGTGATGGCAGCGTTGCACAGATCAGATGTGTTTACCGGCCCTGAACTTCTGCTGGCTGTGAAGCGTCTGACAGAAATACAGAAGAAGAAGAAGAGTAGTTGAGGTCACCTGATGTCTGAAGACTTGCAGACGAGACTCTCGTTATCTTATCAGCTTTTTATGAGTTTATGACGCAGCGAGCTGAATCAAGACGTTTCCGTTCAGTAAATATTATTATGAGCTGATTAGAGTTTGAATATTAAACGTGCGACTAGTGTGGAGGGAGGTTTGCTCGGATCATATTCGGGTTGTGTAATGTGGGAAGACCTCTGTGTGAACGGCTCGTGTTGACTCTGTCTTGGACAGATCTCAGCGGGACGACGCACGCTTTAATAATCTTTTGTCTGTGTTGTCGTTTCGCCGTCGGTGCTGGAACATGAAGCGACGCACCAGTCAGGTCGATCTGCAGCGATGTGTGCTCGTGATTAAAGCCTGCTGCCAACACGAGTGGTGTCACCACAGCTGATCTGAGAGCAGCTGCTTTCCTTCTTTGAATAAAGATCTGAAGTGAAATAATCGATGATTGACGAAGCTCTTAAAAACAGGATGAAGATGAGGAGACGATCAGACTAGGGATGTGACTTTTGATCAAAAACACTATTCGAAATTCGATTCGAGGTGTTTAACCCCCCCCCCCACCCACACACACACCCAAACGCGCGCAGACATGACAGACAGGGTGAAAGCGGTAACGGTTTTAATGAGTCAATAAACAATGATAAACAAATACACAATAAACTTCCATTCACATCACATAGTCAACAGTCTCAAACAATAATATAGGCTTCCAATTTTATTATTTATATTTACTATTACTATTTACGTCTGTTAGAAGGAACCGCGGGTGAAACTGCCCGTTTAGGGAACGATATTGAAAGCACTCGAACAGAGTAGAATAAACCTAAGACATATTTTTGTAAAAATTAACATGTCGACGTGGTCGGGATGGAGACGGGTACGCAGCCTATTGACAATCAGACCGGCTGCGGAGAACACACGTTCCGATGGCACGGACGTTGCTGGCACACGCAGGTAGGCGCTGGCCAACTTTGCCAGGCGAGGGTATTTCTGTTTATTGTCTTTGCACCATGTCATCGGGTCGGTGTGGAGTGGTGGGCATGTATCCTGGCAGTCCTGAGTCAATTCAGTCACGCATGTTGCGCTCTGTGTGCTGTAATCCTCGCCAAATATGACGGCAATTGCTGCGGTTAACGGGCCATCCTTTCGGGAATGTTTCGGGTCGCTATTCTTCTGTTATTTTGACTACGTTTACTGTACGATAGCGGCACCCTCTGGCCGAATTAATGAAACAGAGTATGTTAGGAACTAGGAAACGCCTTTCCGTGCTCATTTTTTTTAGTGGAATGCAACGTAAGCCAAAACGGCATTCGAAATTACTATTCAATATTCGAACTCGTCACGAATATTCGACTATTCGAAAATCATGTCCCATCCCTAGATCAGACTAATAAAGTTTGACCCAGTGACACGCTCAGTTATAGCGAGGCCGTCCTCTGATCGGCTCTGCTGTGATTAATGGCCTCAGGTCACAGATCAGATACAGACACACAGACGAGGTTTGTTCTTGACGTGAAGACGACAAAGATGCTCGTCACAAGTCTGAACTCTCACCGCTCTGACGAGGCTGCCTACACACAGGGTCAGAAAACATGTAACAGTAACACACGAACGCGTGAACGTGTTTTAATTTATGTTGCAGGAAATACAAAGAAACAAGGAAAATGTGAATTATTTCAATGGTTAATGGTGCAACAAATATTCAAATATCTCCTTAACACTTGAAATCATAATTTATAATCGTGCAGAATAAAAAAGGTTCAACTGGTGTCTAACTCGTCAGCCTGTCCGCCCTGAATAAATTCGTCCAATCACAAACCCTGTAGTCATGAACAATGTAATGGTTTGTTAAAAGAACAAATCATCAAACCGTCTGTACAAGTGCTGCTGTTCAGGGTCCAAAAACTTAAAGAACAACGTAAAGAAAAATCAACGTTTTATGGAGTCGTGACTGAAGTTTGGACTGATGACTTTCATGAATTAAACATGTCGACGGTTCAGCGGCGTTCAGTCGATCCTGACTTGTGTCTCCGAGGAGAAACAGGAAGTGTCGCATTAACACGCCGCCTTGCCGCTCAGCTGTCTAAACCAGAACCAGCTGTGGTCCAATCAGACAGTAAATCCTGCTGACAGCTCCGATCCCACCACAGTGAGGGCTGGGGACATTTCACAATAAACGTCTGAGTGCTTTTATTGTGAAGAACATACAGGAAGTGATGAATGAAACTAAACTAAACTACAAACGATTTAACCTGAACCTTATTAAACATTATTAAACATTACTGAACCTTATTAAACATTACTGAACCTTATTAAACATTACTGAACCTTATTAAACATTATTAAACATTACTGAACCTTATTAAACATTACTGAACATTATTAAACATTATTAAACATTACTGAACCTTATTAAACATTACTGAACATTATTAAACATTATTAAACATTACTGAACCTTATTAAACATTATTAAACATTACTGAACCTTATTAAACATTACTGAACCTTATTAAACATTATTAAACATTACTGAACCTTATTAAACATTACTGAACCTTATTAAACATTATTAAACATTACTGAACCTTATTAAACATTACTGAACCTTATTAAACATTATTAAACATTACTGAACCTTATTAAACATTACTGAACATTATTAAACATTATTAAACATTACTGAACCTATTAAACATTACTGAACATTATTAACATTATTAAACATTACTGAACCTTATTAAACATTATTAAACATTACTGAACCTTATTAAACATTACTGAACATTATTAAACATTATTAAACATTACTGAACCTTATTAAACATTACTGAACATTATTAAACATTATTAAACATTACTGAACCTTATTAAACATTATTAAACATTACTGAACCTTATTAAACATTACTGAACATTACTGAACCTTATTAAACATTACTGAACCTTATTAAACATTACTGAACATTATTAAACATTATTAAACATTACTGAACCTTATTAAACATTATTAAACATTACTGAACCTTATTAAACATTACTGAACCTTATTAAACATTATTAAACATTACTGAACCTTATTAAACATTACTGAACCTTATTAAACATTATTAAACATTACTGAACCTTATTAAACATTATTGAACCTTATTAAACATTATTAAACATTACTGAACCTTATTAAACATTACTGAACCTTATTAAACATTATTAAACATTACTGAACATTATTAAACATTACTGAACCTTATTAAACATTACTGAACCTTATTAAACCTTATTAAACATTACTGAACCTTATTAAACATTATTAAACATTACTGAACCTTATTAAACATTACTGAACCTTATTAAACCTTATTAAACATTACTGAACCTTATTAAACATTACTGAACCTTATTAAACATTATTAAACATTATTAAACATTATTAAACATTACTGAACCTTATTAAACATTACTGAACCTTATTAAACATTATTAAACATTACTGAACCTTATTAAACATTACTGAACATTATTAAACATTATTAAACATTACTGAACATTATTAAACATTACTGAACCTTATTAAACATTACTGAACATTATTAAACATTATTAAACATTACTAAACATTATTAAACATTACTGAACCTTATTAAACATTACTGAACATTATTAAACATTATTAAACATTACTGAACCTTATTAAACATTACTGAACCTTATTAAACATTATTAAACATTACTGAACATTATTAAACATTACTGAACCTTATTAAACATTACTGAACCTTATTAAACATTATTAAACATTACTGAACCTTATTAAACATTACTGAACATTATTAAACATTATTAAACATTACTGAACCTTATTAAACATTACTGAACATTGCTGAACCTTATTAAACATCTGAACCTTATTAAACATTACTGAACATTATTAAACATTACTGAACATTATTAAACATTACTGAACCTTATTAAACATTATTAAACATTACTGAACATTACTGAACCTTATTAAACATTATTAAACATTATTCAACATTATTAAACATTATTCAACATTATTAAACATTACTGAACATTACTGAACCTTATTAAACATTACTGAACCTTATTAAACATTACTGAACCTTATTAAACATTATTAAACATTACTGAACATTACTGAACCTTATTAAACATTACTGAACATTATTAAACATTACTGAACATTATTCAACATTACTGAACATTATTAAACATTACTGAACATTATTAAACATTATTAAACATTACTGAACATTATTAAACATTACTGAACATTATTAAACATTACTGAACATTACTGAACATTATTAAACATTACTGAACCTTACTGAACATTATTAAACATTATTAAACATTACTGAACATTATTAAACATTACTGAACATTATTAAACATTACTGAACATTACTGAACATTATTAAACATTACTGAACCTTACTGAACCTTATTAAACATTACTGAACATTATTAAACATTACTGAACATTATTAAACATTACTGAACATTATTAAACATTATTAAACATTACTGAACCTTATTAAACATTATTAAACATTACTGAACATTATTAAACATTACTGAACATTATTAAACATTACTGAACATTATTAAACATTATTAAACATTACTGAACCTTATTAAACATTACTGAACATTATTAAACATTACTGAACATTATTAAACATTATTAAACATTACTGAACCTTATTAAACATTATTAAACATTACTGAACATTATTAAACATTACTGAACATTATTAAACATTACTGAACATTATTAAACATTATTAAACATTACTGAACCTTATTAAACATTACTGAACATTATTAAACATTACTGAACATTATTAACCCTATGGAGCTCAGTTCATAGGGACTTGGCTTGGGAACTGGAGGGTGGCCGGTTCAAGTCCCACATGGACCAAAAATATGGAAGGTGGACTGGTAGCTGGAGAGGTGCCAGTTCACCTCCTGGGCACTGCTGAGGTGCCCTTGAGCAAGGCACCCCCCCCCAACTGGGCGCTGGTCTGGCCGGCTGCCCATCACTCCACCATCTCTCTTCACGTTTGCATGTCTATGCCGTGTACTGCATGTGTATGTGTCCGGATTAAAAATGCATGTAAAATAAATAATAGAGTCAAAAGACAATTTCCCCACTGTGGGATTAATGCATCACAGGGTTGAATTTAACATTCACAGTGATTTACAGGGAGAAATAAAAATATCGAGATATATATCGTGTATCGCGATATAGCTTAAAAATATCGAGATATTGGTTACAGGCCATATCGTGCAGCCCTAGTACTGACTATCACTGGACATTTACAGACCAGTACAAACAAACTCGATACTTAACAATAAATGTATTTTCATTATCAGTGGGGCCCTGATTTGTCCCTCGGACCTGAGATTGAGGACCCCGGCTGTAGAGACATGGCTGTGAACAGTGTCTGCTGTCTGAACTGGATCCTGTAATTAGACTCTGTGGCATCTCCCTGGATCACTTACATGACTCACAGACCTGTGGTTACCACGACAACAGGCGTGTCATTACTCACATATTTGTGTAGTGTTTCTGAAGCTCTGGTTCACGACTCAACACGTGTCCGACTGACGCAGTGAGAGGCCCTGACAGGCGGACCGTGGTGGACAGCACCGGACTGAGCTGGTCTCTGCCGCAACACGCATGAAGTCAGTCAGCCCAGCTCGACATCAGCGTCCTCTTCACTCTCTTCTCCTCTGCCATCATGTCCGTAGAGGCTGCCCGCTCGCCCAGCTCCTGTTCTGGCACGACACCGGCTCTGTGTGGTCCCCGGTGCTCTGCTCACAGGCGTATACAAACATCTCTCAGCCTGATTTTAAGACTGGACGATCACCTGATGACATGGAGAACACCTGAACAGGTTCTGGCCTCTGGATCTGGTCTATGTGATCCTCCAGACAACAACAACAACATGTGAATCCACCGGCTGAGGATTAACGGTGTGGACGTTCGCGTCACCATCTGCACAAACATGAAGTCACGCCGTCTGTCCGTCAAAGTGGGTCATCCTGCAGGTCACATGGTCACACATTCATCCTGATGGTCTGCAGAGTGAAGGGCGACCATCGGCCACTCGAAGACCTGAATCACTGCAGCCTGCGCTGACTCCGCCCTGTCCGCCCCATCGCCCGGGACTTATTTTGTTTTAACTTTATTAGAGTTGACTTTTGTGAATCAGCAGCTACAACCACAGCTCTTATGAAAGTTGATCTGTATTAAAATTATTATGGAATCGGTCACAGAACAAGTCTGTGAATGCAACACATGCTAAGAGAGAGAGTGATGATGAAGATGATGGTGGTGATGATGGTGATGATGGTGATGATGATGATGGTGGTGATGGTGATGGCAGTCTCTGTCTCTGTCGCGATGATGATGATGATGATGGTGATGATGGTGATGATGATGATGGCAGTCTCTGTTGCGATGATGATGGTGATGATGGTGATGATGGTGATGATGGTGATGATGGTGATGGTGATGGTGATGATGATGATGATGATGATGATGATGATGATGGTGATGGTGATGGTGATGATGATGATGATGATGATGATGGTGATGGTGATGGTGATGGTGATGGTGATGATGATGATGATGATGATGATGATGATGATGATGGCAGTCTCTGTCCCCCCTGCAGACCAGCTGAAGTCCGTCATGGAGCAGGTTCTGGACTTTGCCGTGCGCGAGCTGACGAAGATCGTTGAGGCTTCGTTTGACGACCTCCTGCTGGAGATCACCAAGATGGAGAGAGAGCAGCATGTCCTGGAGGAGAGGCTGGACAAGAGCTCCGACAGAGGAGGAGGAGGAGGAGGAGGAGGAGACAAGGGGAGAAGAGGAGGAGCTGGGGGAAGGAGGAGAGGCTCTGAGAACGACTCGGTGTCACCGAGCGGCTCCGAGGACGCCCGCGAGGAGGTCGCCGAGGTCACTGTGGCCAAGGAGACGGCGGAGAGAGACGGTGAGCAGAGACGATGATGCTGTTAGCTCCTCTGTGAGCTCCTCTGTTAGCTCTTCTGTTAGCTCTTCTGTTAGCTCCTCTGTTAGCTCTTCTGTTAGCTCCTCTATGAGCTCCTCGGTTAGCTCCTCTGTTAGCTCCCTGGTTAGCTCCTCTGTTAGCTCTTCTGTTAGCTCCCCGGTTAGCTCCTCTGTTAGCTCCTCTTTTAGCTCCTCTGTTAGCTCCTCTGTTAGCTCCTCTTTTAGCTCCTCTGTTAGCTCCTCTGTTAGCTCTTCTGTTAGCTCCTCTGTTAGCTCCTCTGTTAGCTCTTCTGTTAGCTCCTCTGTTAGCTCCTCTGTTAGCTCTGACTAGCAGCAGCTGTCTCTCTGTGGTCTCAGTCTTTGTTGCAGTTTTCAGTCTGCATTGTGACTTCACTTCCTCTGAGCTCGTTAAGCTCGTTAAACTCATTTGTTTAAAATAACGTTTTCCTCAAATGTCCAAAGTTCTAAAATTATTAATTCTATTTTTTTTCTCACCTTCACCTCCTTAATTCTCCTCTTTTCCTTCTTTACCTCCTCTCCTCTCTCCTCTCCTCATTCTCTCCTCCCTCCTCATTCTCTCCTCCCTCCTCATTCTCTCCTCTCTCCTCATTCTCTCCTCTCCCCTCTCCTCTCCTCATTCTCTCCTCTCTTCTCCTCCTCTCTCCTCTCTCCTCCTCTCCTCTCTCCTCATTCTCTCCTCCCTCCTCATTCTCTCCTCTCTTCTCCTCCTCTCTCCTCTCTCCTCCTCTCCTCTCTCCTCATTCTCTCCTCCCTCCTCATTCTCTCCTCTCCTCCTCACTCTCTCCTCCCTCCTCATTCTCTCCTCTCTCCTCATTCTCTCCTCTCCTCCCCTCTCCTGTCCTCCTCTCTCCTCTCTCTCCTCCTCTCTCCTCTCTCCTCCTCTCCTCTCTCCTCATTCTCTCCTCCCTCCTCATTCTCTCCTCTCTCCTCATTCTCTCCTCCTCTCCTCATTCTCTCCTCTCTTCTCCTCTCTCCTCCTCTCCTCTCTCCTCATTCTCTCCTCCTCCTCATTCTCTCCTCTCTCCTCATTCTCTCATCTCCGTCTCCTCATTCTCTCCTCTCTTCTCCTCCTCTCTCCTCCTCTCCTCTCTCCTCATTCTCTCCTCTCTTCTCCTCCTCTCTCCTCCCCTCCCTCTCCCCTCTCCTCTCTCCTCCTCTCCCCTCTCCTCTCTCCTCTCTCCTCTCTCCTCCTCCTCTCTCCTTCCTCCACAGACCCGGAGCGTCCCCCCGTCCTCTCGGTCTCTCAGGACTGGGTCCCGATCCTGGACAAGGTGTTTGGTCAGAAGTGGTGCAGTGACGTCTGGCAGATCAAGGAGATGGAGGGGGGCGGTGGGGGAGGCGGGCGGGGTCTAGGTGAGGGCGGAGCCCAGCAGGTGCAGCCTGTCCCACCTCCACCTCTGACCCTGGAGCCGTCCCCCTCGTCCCCCCAGCAGGATCCCCGCTGGACTCCTCTGGAGGACATGGAGGTGTTTTCACCTGATGAAGAGGCTGCAGACAGTCAGAGGAGCACCACCTCACCTGGACCTCCACCTGGACCCTCACCTGGAGTCCCTGGACCTGGACCCTCACCTGGAGTCCCTGGACCTGGACCCTCACCTGGAGTCCCTGGACCTGGACCACCCCTCAGTCCCACAGGTGAACCACAACATCCAACATCCAATCTTCAGAAATCAAAAATATTAAAATTAAAAAAAAATATGTATATATATTCAGAATGTTTTCCCCTGTGTGTGTGTGTGTGTGCGTGTGTGGACTCTCTCCTGCCCTGTGTGTGTGTGTGTGTGCGTGTGTGGACTCTCTCCTGCCCTGTGTGTGTGTGTGTGTGTGTGTGTGTGTGTGTGGTGTGTGTGTGTGTGTGTGTGTGTGTGTGTGTGTGGACTCTCTCCTGCCCTGTGTGTGTGTGTGTGTGTGTGTGTGTGTGTGTGTGGTGGTGGTGTGTGTGTGTGTGTGTGTGGACTCTCTCCTGTGTGGGTGTGTGTGTGTGTGTGGTGTGGTGTGTGTGGTGTGTGTGTGTGTGTGTGTGTGTGTGTGTGTGTGTGGAATCTCTCTGTGTGTGTGTGTGTGTGTGTGGTGGTGTGTGTGTGGTGTGTGTGGTGTGTGTGTGTGTGTGTGTGTGTGTGTGGACTCTCTCCTGCCCTGTGTGTGTGTGTGTGTGTGTGTGTGTGTGTGTGTGTGTGTGTGTGTGGACTCTCCTGCCCTGTGTGTGTGTGTGTGTGTGTGTGTGTGTGTGTGTGTGTGGACTCTCTCCTGCCCTCTGTTGGACTCTTTGTTTTATTTCAACATCCAAAAATCACTAAACAACTTTTATTTTGAAACTACCCTGTCGGTTCTGAGTCTGACCGGACTTACTTTTACCGAGTACTTCGTCAGTGTGTATCAGTACTTTTACCGAGTACTTCGTCAGTGTGTATCAGTACTTTTACCGAGTACTTCGTCAGTGTGTATCAGTACTTTTACCGAGTACTTCCTCAGTGTGTATCAGTACTTTTACCGAGTACTTCCTCAGTGTGTATCAGTACTTTTACCGAGTACTTCCTCTTCCCCTCGCAGGTCGCCACTCGTCTGCCTCGATGCTTCATCGTCTCTTGACTCTTCCGTCTCAGCTGCTGGACGATGATGACGACGCCACTGGCGCCGCCAACGAGTCGCTGGTCACTATGGCGACCGATGGCGCCAACGACCGCCAAGATGGCGTCGAGCCCCCCGGCCGGACCTGTCCGTCGCCCTGGACGACCAGGGAGGAGGAGAAGAGGAGGAGGAAGAGAGGAGGGGAGGACAAAGGAGGAAGGTGAGGGAGGAAACGACGACACGATATTTAATTTTAAAACAATGAAACATTCATCAGCTGATTGTGACTTCCTGTCTGTGTGCAGAAGAAGCGGCGCCGGGTGTGGTCGGAGTGCGAGGAGTGCGGGCGGAGGTTCAGTCGGATGTCGCTCCTGAAGGCTCACCGTCAGACTCACGTCACCGAAAACGCCGCCACAGACGCGTCGTCCCCCCGCCGCCGCCTGCCAGTACCGCCACGGCACTGCGCTGTTCAGAGTGCGGGAAGAGGTTCTCCTCAGCGACCCGCCTCCAGAGCCACATCCGGACCCAGCACTGAACCGGACCTGAACCCGGCACGATGGAGCCGGTCACCTGGGTGGAACTGGAAACAGAAAAGGGATCAACAGAGTTCAGGTCCGGACCATCAGAAGGGAAGATCCACAGACCAGAACCAGAGACCAGAACCAGAACCCATTAAAGGGACACATCCGGATCTGAGTTGGACCTGAAGAAACCAAACAAACGGTACGCAGGCGAGACCGGCTGCAGACTCTTAGACAATTATGCTTTTACTTTGAAATGGAACAGGAAGTTGACTCATTTCACTTCCTGTCGACTAACGAGTTTTATAATTAAACGTCTCGTCAAAATATTTAAATATCGATAAATCGATCGACCCTCTCGTCATCGTCACACGTCCAATCAGAGTTCAATGATTCAAATGTTTGATGGATCTGATGAGAGATTCAGAGGAGCGGAGGACTTAACGAGGAGGAGAGGCCTCAGATCAGACCACGGGGAAGAACCTCCTCCTCCTCCTCCTCCTGCTCCTGCTCCTGTAATATATGTAGACTCCTCCTCATCGACAGGAAGCCGGCTGCTACAGGTGAGTTTCTGTCTGCAGATGAATTTTTGTTTTGTTTTTTGCAATAAGCTCATCACACCCCGTGGACCGGCTCCCCTCGTGAGCCTGGTTATCGTCTTCTGGTTTTGGTCGTTCTTCTTCGTGGATGTGCAGCGTGGTCGCTCACAGACGTGACCTTTGGTTCTTCTACCTGTTTGTTTTCAAAGTGCTCTTCAGCGTTTCTTTTTTTTTTGGATTCTCGTCAGCTGCGTCTTTGTCGTCGTGTTTTTTTTGGACGATCTTCGCGGCTCGAACAGGAAACGGACTTCATGGGCGGCGCCGATTGTTTGGACTCATCGAATGTGAATCTCAGCGGTTTTTATCCTTTTTTACGTTGTACAGTTTTTACTTTTCAGACAGAACTGATGATGAAGAAACGAGAGAACAGAGAGAGAGGAAGGTTTTTAAATCTGACTGTGCTCCTTTCTTCGTTCCTTCCTTCATCCCTGCTCGTTCCTTGGTCCAGTTCGGTTCAGTGACCTCATGTCGACACAGATACCTCCTGACCAAACAGACGTGTTTGTTTCTGCAGCTTTGACTCGGTTCTCTTTTCTTTGCTTCAGTTCATCTGATCCGTACGGAAGCTCGTTAGTGCCAAGAAACAAAAATATAAACTGATGAAAACAAAGTTACAGGATTATTGTTCTGTAACTAAATGAATTAAAATGTGAGAATCATGAGATACAAAGATTCTTAACCTCTCGCCTGTTTTCATCTTTCATAGGCGTGTCAGATATTATTAGACAAATATTGTTGAGTCCAAACTTTTAAAGTTACAAAACTTTAAAGTTTGGAAATAAAAACAAACATTCAACGTTGAATCAGCGACTTAAAGAAACTGGTTCACATTCAGCATCTCATAATTTTGACACAAAGTTTAAATTGAATCGTTGGATCTTTGCGTGTGGCAGAAACGAGCTTCCATCAGGTTTGAATATTTAATCAAGTGTGTGATCAGCTGATGTTTAAAATCATGAAGATTTGAAAGACGTTCATCAGAGATCTTTAAAAGTTTATTCAGTTTAATATTCGAGATCGCCGTTTGTTTTGTTTTGTCTGAACTGCAGGACCAATCAGAAGCTCCGCTGAAGTGCAGGTCAAACAGGTTCCTGAACGCCTCGCGCTCATGACATGTGGCTCAGTACTCGATTTAAATATTTGTCTGAGCATGAATTAAGTTATTAACACAGAAATACTAAGTCATGATCTTCTCACATCCAGTCAGAGTTTATTCCATTATCACACGGTAATCTAAAATTCAAGTTTAACAGACGTCACATCGCGTGTCCGTTAACGTTTAAAACACTCAACCCGTTTTTATATGAATCATTCCTGCCGCTTCATCCGTCTGTGTCGGTCTCTGTAGTACTCTGTAGTACTCTGTAGTACTCTGTAGTACTCTGGCTCCATCGTTCGTAGTACTCGTACATCAGGATGGAGGGATGGATGTTGACGGATGTTGACGGAGGATCAGTTGACGGATAAATCTCTTTGCTTCTGCTCCGCGATGCTTCAGCATGAACAATCAGCCGTCTCCGTTTAACGCTTTGTAAATATGCCAATTTTTTTTTTTACTCGTTTTAACATTTTCAAGCAATATGAAGTGGAAACTGCTCGCCGGCCGGAGTTTGATGACGGCGGCTGGTGAAACGTCAGACGAACAATAAAAATATCAGGTTTCGTGTCGTGGATGATGAAGCTGGCCTCCTGCAGTCGGATCAAACTTTAAACTCTGATTCAAACGATGATTAATTAATTAATTTCCTGCCCTTTGCTTCTGGACGCTGCTTAAACGATAAAGCTCGCTTTGCTTCGCTAACATCTGAATTACTCAACCACTTTTCTGCCAACGCAGCGTCGTCTTCATCTGTTGCACTGTTCAGCCTCCATACCTCATTTCAGTGTTTGACTTTTCCAACAACCTCATTACCTCAGCAGACGTTGATATATATGTATATGTATGTATGACTACATATATACATATAACATATATATATTTGACTACAGTGATGTTTTGATTTTTTTCTGTTTCTGGATGCGTCTCAGCTTCTTTTTCTTTTTTTTTTTTTGTTTGTCGGGTCAAAAACCACAAAACTGCAAAACGAAAAAGCTTCTCAGGTTTGAAGACGGAGTCAGAGTCCGTCAGATATTTTACAGAACCGGGTTAAACAGGTCGATCAGAGCCCAACAGGAGGCATCGATGTATGGAAGCCCAGAGAGGCCAAAACAAGGAGCGCTGGTGGAAAAACAGGGAATGGCAAAAATAATGAGATACGGAGTCAAAACACTGACTTTATTTTGAAATAATAGGTTAACTTCAGTTTAACCTTCTCGTCATTTTTATTGTCACGGCCTCAGTTTTTGGTCTGAGCGGGCTTCCGTACTCAACATCAACAACGATCTTTGGTGTTTAACTGATTTGAAACTTTGTTACAACAAATGAAATATTTGAACAGTTTTTAGGCTGATTGACAGGTTTTCAAAATAAAAGAAACTGTCGCACTTTCAAATTAAATTATCATGAAGCGCTTGAAAAGGAAAAGGAGAAAAAGCCAAACAAATACAAGACAACAGAATTAAAAGTCGATGACGACGTCAAGTGGAGAGAATAGAAACGTAAACACATAAAATAATTCTTGCTGCTGCCGCATCGAAGTGTAAAACGCACAACAAATGAGTCGATTATTGAGACGGGACAGCTGCTTCACTGTGTACAGATCATTATTATTATTATTATTATCCTGACAGCATCATGTGACCTGTTAACCAATCAGTGCTCCTCCTGTCTTTGTTTACGAAACCATGCAAGAGAGGGAAATGTGTCTGGATGAAAATACAAAAAGGGAAAATTACGAAATCCAAAACCAAGCGTGCATTCAAACATCAGCCAAAAAACAAAATGTTACTAAAGTGAAATACAGGCACGCAAAGCACTTTGAGGTGTAAGTATGGAAGTACACGAGCTGAGACAGCATTTGACTGACAGTTATAATAATCTTAAAAATGTTTCAGCCTGTGAAATAAAGTCAAAATTAAGTTACACTGATCTTTGGGAGATCTCGTAATTGAGATTTGTATCTTAGAATTTTAAGAAAACATCTTTAGCGAATGTTTTGTTCTTGTTCATGAATAATTTTTTTCTTCCGGGTGCATTTCTCTACATCATTTCTAAAGGAGGCGGCTCTGTGAATCACGTCACACTTCATGGTAACTTACGTGCTGAGACGCATTCATTCATGTTCACGTGTTCATATCACAGAGCACATCGCGACTCTCTGTTTTTATTTGATTTGTTGGGCAGTTTTCTGAAAAGTGGTTGCGTTGTTCCCGTGTGTTATTTCAGCTCAGCCTCTTCGGCTGCGAAGGAGTGAAACAAAGAAAGAAAGTTTCACTGGAAATATTCCTGAAGGTTTCTTCAAACAGAGCCCTCAAGGTCAGTTTATAGAAGTGGAGGAGTTCCTCAGGGAACGACCCGAGGTCCTCTTATTGTTTGATGCAAATGTGGGAACGTGGGTTTGAAAGGGACATTTTATTGTTTGTTTGTTTATTTTTTAATGGTTTAAAGTAGAATGTATGTTTGTAACGGGAACGTGACTAATCGTGGAGGGCTTTTTATTGTTTATTTCTACTGCCAGTATAATCTCTATGAACGACTTTGTCTTGTCAAAGTTTATCAGCGTTTTTTGGATTCGATGCAATACTTTTGATAAAAAAGAAAAACTGTGCCCTTTTTTTGTAACTCAGCCATTTAATTAAACCAAATTTTAAAGAGTCGGGACGGTTCAGATGAAAAGTGAATTTCGTTTATGGGTTCATGTGAAATCAGAAATGGACACGACCTTTGACCTTTGACCGTTTCATGACCAACGTGACGTTTTCAGTGAATTATTGCCAATGTGTAAAAACCAGTGAACTGAACTTTGACTTTGTGCCCGTGTTGATCACAGCAGCACCGTCTGAATGTCAATGACGCCAAGTTACCGTCTGCCATGATGATGATACGTGATGATGATGATGATGATGATGAAGGCGGTGGTGGTGGTGTTTGTTTTTTATGACCTGTTGTAGTCTTTCAGACCGGGTACTTTTTAAGTGTAAAACTCAAACAAACCAATAAATGTTCAGAACTACACTCTGACATGTTGTTTTTATGTTTGGGAAACGTTTGAAGGATCCACAGAAGCTTCTTGAATGTTTGATTATTTACATAATCTGCTGCCTCCTTAAATTCAGAACGTCACAAACATGATCTATAACTAATTAAATGTTAGTAACAGCTGTTTAATTAAAACTAACATCTTTGAATGACTGTAAGATCGTACAATCAGAAAAACAAAATGAATCGTGTTTATATTCAATGAACACGATAATGAACTGTTCATTATCACCGATAAACAAACTTCTGAAGTATTAACTTCAGTCTATACGCTTCAGATAAGAACTATACCTATATATGAACAACTGCAACTATTTTAACGATCAATTCATCCATGTACAATTTATTTATTTCAGAATCAGTACAAAGTCATTTATAATAATAATATTTATAATAATAATAGTTTACAATAACTATCTGTCAATCTTGTAATTTGGTCGTCTGGTCAATAAAACATTTAAATGTTTTTACATAATTAGTCGGCTAATTGTCCTGGAGTGACGTCACTGAAATGCCAATTGACCGCAGGGATCGGGCGCGTGCATTCGTTCATTCATCAGAACATCAGCAGAACAGAAGAACAGAAGAACATTAGCAGAACATCAGCACAGAGGAACATTAGAAGAACATCAGAGAAACGTCAGAAGAACATCAGCAGAACATTAGAAGAACATCAGTAGAATATCACAAGAACATCAGAAGAGCATTAGAAGAACATCAGCAGAACATCAGAAGAGCATTAGAAGAACATCAGCAGAACATCAGAAGAGCATTAGAAGAACATCAGCAGAACATCAGAAGAGCATTAGAAGAACATCAGCAGAACATCAGAAGAGCATTAGAAGAACATCAGCAGAACATCAGAAGAACATCAGCAGAACATCACTAGATCAGAAGAACATTAGAACATCAGAAGAACATTAGAAGATCAGCAGAACATCAGAAGAGCATTAGTAGAACATCAGAGGAACATCAGAAGAACATCAGAAGAACATCAGCAGAACATCACTAGATCAGAAGAACATTAGAACATCAGAAGAACATTAGAAGATCAGCAGAACATCAGAAGAGCATTAGTAGAACATCAGAGGAACATCAGAAGAACATCAGAAGAACATTAGCAGAACATCCGGTGCGTGGAACTGACGGATAAACAGCGCGAGCTGATGATGATGATCATCATCATCATCATGTAACAACTTGTCGCGCGCGTACCCGCTCGTAGTGCTGCGCGCGACACCTCAACTATACCACCTTCCGTTGCCGTGGTTACCTCTGTACCCGCGCACGAGCGGCCAGTGGGCAGGCAGGAAGGACGGAAGGAGGGAGGAGGAGGAGAGAAGGTAAGAAGGAGGGAGGGAAGGAGGGAGCGGAATTAGTCAGTGATAGAGGGAGGAGAGGAGGAGAGGCGGCGGGGTGTTCTGCCGAGGTGGACGTGGCGGGTCCGGCGGAGTCAGCTACAAGTGACGAACCGAGGAACAGCCGAGCCATGAACCGGACCGCCCGCAGGTAACGTACCGCTCTCCCCGCCGTTATTGCAGCCTGCTCGGCGTCCGCTGTCCCGTTTCGTCTCGGCTCGGCTCGGCTCGGTTTCCTGCTTCTCTGACAGATAATGACCGCCTGTCGGCTCGCGGACCCTGTCAGCCGCTCCCCGCGGTGCACGGCCGGCGGGAGAAACGCAGAAAGTGTCCGAGGCAGGAGGCGGAGAGGCGCAGAGCCGGGCCTCCGCTGCCCGCTGCCCGGCTCTGCGCCTCTCCGTCCGGCTTCACTCTCACTTTCTCCCCCATGCTAACGCAGCTAGCCCCGCTAGTTAGCTTAGCTTAGCTTAGCTGCTAACGACGTTAGTGATAAACAAGATGGCCACTGCTAACCGCGCTAGCTCCGTGGCATCCTGCCCCGTCTTTGTACGGAGCACGGCCGCTCGGCGCGCGCCTCCCGCCGCCGCCAGCTGCGCTTTTCACCGCGACACCGACGAGCTGCGGAGCTCCGAGCCGGAGGCGGGTGGAGGTGTTCAAATGAAGCGGACGCAGGAGAGAAAATCACCGCCGGAGTCGGGTCGGTTCGTGCGGAGGCTGCGTGGCGAGTTTGAAAAAAGGGGGCTACCTGAGCCAGGTAAGCCCCGCACGCTCAGCCCGCACCACGCACCCCGCAGGCTGCAGCTGCTGCTGCCCGGCCTCGGCGTCTTGCTCTGCGGGTAAACCGGTGAAAAGTTGTCGGTAGTTTGGAGCTGCAAACTTTTCTGTGTGTGTCCGAACCGAACCGAACCTGCAGCACAAACAGAGCTGCATCTCCTCTGCAAGGGGGGGGGGGGGCTTTAATAAGCTGCTGGGTGACGTTATTTTTAATTAATTAATGAACAAGCCAATCAGCGTGCGGGAAGACAGATTACAGGTGAGACTGTCACAATAAAACATGTAAACAACCTGTTACCTGTCTGTCTGTGTCTGACCCAGCAGCGGAGGAAACAAGGTTCATGTCTTTTATTTTGAAAGTTCGAACCCCTGCGTCTCGGGTCCAAACACAAGAGCCTGAACAGGTCCTGGTTCTGATCCTGGTCCAGGTTTCGTTTGGTCGCTGTGTTTCCATCAGCGCTCGCTCTCTCCTTTTTCTCTTCTAGTAGTTTAGCAGCTAACATGATCCACAATACACTGGTCCAGTCCGGCTCCGGTTCTGGCACGACACCGGCTCCACCTCACTTCCTGTCCTCTCTCTCTCCTGATAGGTTGGTCCCAGTCAGCTGTGGGTGGTGACATCAGCACGGCGAGGAGACGCTCAGGGACCTCCCGGCTCCTCCCCTCTCAGGACCGGCAGCCTTCAGAGGAGGAGGAGCTTAGTGACCTCATCGATCCTTCAGGACAGGTGTTGAACCAGAGAAAGGTGAGGAGGTTTAGCTCCGCCCCTCACCATGACAGACTTAGAGACTGAGTGTTTGAGCCTCGGCCTGCCGCCCGAGTGCGGCTCGCCTCCGCCTCTGGACGCCTCCCTGCAGGTGGACTGCGGCCCGGGGCCCGCCTCGGCCCCGACGCCGACGCTGGCCTTGCTGTCGTCTGACTGCCCCACGCCCACGCTCAGCTCGCTGGCGGCGGAGATCGTGGAGCCGCTCGTGATGCTGCCGTGCGTGAAGAGCGAGCCGGAGGACGGCGAGCTGGAGCCCATTCGGACCGTGGACCTGTCCGAGATCCAGCCGCTGTCCACCGCCGAGCTGGGCCAGGACCAGATCAAGATGGAGATCAGCGGCCTCGACTACATCAAGTCTGAGCATCACGGTCACCACGGCAACCACCACCTGGGACACTTCCACCACGCCGACGTCTCAGAGCTCGACTACAAGTCCCACTACGAGCCCAGCTCCGTGTTCGACTACATCTCCCAGGTAAACACACCTGAACACACACCTGAACACCTAAACACACACCTAAACACACACACACATCTGAACACACATCTGAACACACACCTGAACACCTAAACACACACACACACCAGAACACACACCTGAACACACTTGGACACACCAAGGTTACGTTGTGGCTGCAGCTTCCACTGCTCCGTCTGCCTTTCTGTGTCTCTCTCACACACACACACACACACACACACACACACACACACACACACACACACAGTAATGGTAGTCGGCGTCAGGCCTGACTGTACCGTAAATGATACCATAACACAGACCTTCCAGGAATTCACGATGTTGCCATTTGCAGCTTCAGTGAATCCCCGTGAATTCAGGGCGCTGTTGCAATTTTAACCAATCACCGCAACTTCCGCACAGTCTGCACGGGGACTAAACTCGGGTCAGGGACGGCCGCACGGTGCGGGAGGATCCCCTCGTGGGACCTCTCCCCGGCACTGGCTGGTCCCCGCCGGGCGCATTTCCTCCGAGGCGGTGCGCCACGACCGGCTCTGCGTTTACAGCGCCCGGACCTCGCCGTTTCCCGGGGCCGTGGACTCTCATTAAAGGGTTAATGAGCTATCATCTTAATTGTTTTTATTTTCAGTTAGCTCATACTTCAAGCTGAAAGGTAATGGTCAGATCAGCTGCTTGCTGGCAGCCCTAATAAGAACACACACTGTTGGAGAGTTTCTGTAAAGAGAGATTTTTTTTCCTACAAATAAAAAGATAATTTTATTTGTCAGAATTTGTCTGTAGCTCGTTTTGATTTAAAAAAAATTGTATCGTGAACAAAAAATCGTGACTCGAGTCGTGAGTTGAGTGTATCGTTACATCCCTACCAACACACCTGGACACACACCTGAACACATGAACACACCTGGACCAGGTGAAGACGACAAACAGCCGCTTCAGTGATTTAAAAAAAAAAAAAACTCTGGAGGTTGTCTGAAGGTTCTCTGGCGGTTGTCTGAAGGTTCTCTGGCGGTTGTCTGAAGGTTCTCTGGCGGTTGTCTGAAGGTTCTCTGGCGGTTGTCTGGCGGTTGTCTGGAGGTTGTCTAAAGGTTCTCTGGCGGTTGTCTGGAGGTTGTCTGGCGGTTGTCTAAAGGTTCTCTGGCGGTTGTCTGGAGGTTGTCTGGCGGTTGTCTGGCGGTTGTCTGGAGGTTGTCTGAAGGTTCTCTGGAGGTTGTATGAAGGTTCTCTGGAGGTTGTCTGGAGGTTGTCTGGAGGTTGTCTCAGTGTTCCTGGTCCAACAAAGTCCACTTCCTGTAGTGAGCTTTAGTCCTGAAGCTTCAGCTCTGATTGGACCGTCCAAACTCAGCTCACCTGCAGATAAACCAGATCCTGATCCAGATCCTGATCCAGATCCTGATCCAGATCCAGATCCTGATCCTGATCCAGATCAGGGTCGTTTAGAAAACGTTTAGGAAACTTGTTTTTGGGATGAATCAGTTTTTTGTCGGATATTTATTATTTTATCTTTGAACTACAATCAGAACTTTGATTTGCTGTTACCATGACAACCTCACTGTTTTCTCATTGGACAGGACGAAAAACGAACGACTGTCAGACAAAAGTAATCGAGTACAAAGTATTGTGACGGAGCAGCGCCGTCACTGACTGCGGCCAGCGCACACACACAGACACAGACACACACACAGACACAGACACACACACAGACACAGACACACACGCAGACACAGACACACACGCAGACACACACACACACACACAGACACACACACAAACACAGACACACACACAGACACAGACACACACACAGACACACACACACAGCGCACACACACAGACACACACAGACACACACAGACACACACACACACAGACACACGCAGACACACACAGACACAAACAGACACACACACACACAGACACACACAAACACACACAAACACACGCAGACACACACAAGCAGACACACACAAACAGACACACAGACACACACAAACAGACACACACAAACACAACCAGCGCATCTTCCCCGTTCCCTCCTGCTCGGCGTTAAACAGGACGTATCTAAACACACATGCCTCTTCCCCTCACCGGACAACAGCACAGACAGGGCGCACACATGGCCGCGCTGACACAAGGTATCCATACACACAGATGAGATGATAACTTACGGGGTGGGTGGAAATACACCGCCACTACTGACCGGTCTGCTTCCGGCGGAGAACCAGGGCGTACATGTGACCGGCATTATAAAGGAGGATGACGCGTGATTGTTGATGCGCAGAACTATGTGGTGGGAGGGGCTACCAGTATACAAGGGGCTGCCTGGGCCCCAATCGGGGAGTGTGAGGCTGGTTACGGCGGTTTTTGTGAACTGAGTTATTGAAGAACTCATTTTTCTTGTTTTCTTGGTTGTTTGTTTTTCTTCTTTTGTTTATTTAAAATTGTAAATGGAGCATTTTTTGGTACCTCTGAGTATTTTAAAGTATTCTGTCACGTTTCAGGAGGATTTGATGAAATATTCTGGAAATGTTTAACTGTGTGTGTGTGTGTGTGTGTGTGTGTGTGTTAGGTGACGGACACTCTGGAGTACATCAAGTCGGACCACCACGTGGACCTTCAGTGTTATTACACCACCGAGTCGAGCGCCATGTCTCACCACCTGCAGCACAACGGGCTGGAGTCCATCCACATGGCCGAGCTGCGCACCGAGCTCAACAAGCTCCGCCCCGACGCGCTGCTGATGGACGGCATAGGTAAACTGGACACCGAGTTCGGGAGCGGGGCGCTGTACGAGCTGCAGCCAGCTCACGAGGGGAAGGCGGCGGCCGAGGTGGCGGCGGCGACCGCCGGTCCGACAGTCACGTCCAAAAGCCAGAACCCGACGGTGAGGAAACCTCGGAACATGCAGGGCGAGAAGCCGTTCTCGTGCACGCAGTGCGGGAAGAACTTCAGCACGCTGGGAAACCTGAAGACTCACCAACGCATCCACACCGGCGAGCGGCCGTACACCTGCTCGCAGTGCGGCAAGAGCTTCGGCCAGGCGGGAAACCTCAAACGACACCAGCTGATCCACACGGGCCAGAAGCCGTACGTGTGCGCGCACTGCCCCAAAGGCTTCACCAAGGCCGACGACCTGCGCTCGCACCAGCGGCTGCACACCGGCGAGCGGCCGTTCATCTGCGTCACCTGCGGGAAGAGCTTCGGCCAATCGAAGGAGCTGAAGGCGCATCAGCTGAGCCACACGGGCGAGCGGCCGTTCTGCTGCCAGCACTGCGGCAAGAGCTTCAGCAAAGAGACCAGCTACCGCAACCACGTCCAGATCCACACGGGCGAGAAGCCCTTCACCTGCTCGCAGTGCGGGAAGACTTTCAGCAACTCGGGCGTCTTAAAGACCCACGAGAAGATCCACTCGGGCGAGCGGCCGTTCGGCTGCACGCAGTGCGGGAAGAGCTTCGGACGCCTCGGACACCTGAAGGCTCACCAGCAGATCCACACGGGCGAGCGGCCGTACGCCTGCCCCCACTGTGGCAAGACTTTCAGCCAATCGGGTCACCTCAAAGCGCACGAGCAGATCCACAAACGCGAGCGGGCCGACACGGCGAGCAGCAGCAGCAGCACCGTGGGCTCGGACAGCAGCTAGAACTCGACGACCTTTAACCTCTCGGAAAAACAAAGTATTATTCCTCTTTTTTATAAATGCGATATATTTCTTTTCCTGTACGACTTTTTTACGTTTTCATACTTTTGCATCGTATCTGTGGGCGGGGTCGACTTATGCAAGCGTCCGTGTGTGTGTTCATGTCGTACTGTGTGTCTGTGATACTGATCTCTGACCTGGTCCAGGACCAGAACCACAACCAGGACCCAGTACTTATTTTTGGAGTACTTACTGAGACACAAGCACAAATACTTCAGTAACCACGTGTGAGTACTTTGTTTGTTTGTTTTTTACTGAACCAGAACCAGCAGCTCCAGAACCAGAACCCCGTCTACTGACCACGACCCATCAGAGAGGTTTCATCAGGCGCCTCCTGAAGCAGAGCGAGTACAAGTACACGTGATGAGTACACTTCAGAGTGTATAAGTACAGTTTAGTCTACATGATCCATGTAATTTCTCCTCCCGACCACAAGGAGGCGCTAATCATTAACCCAGAGAAGTCCATGCAAAGACTTTAGCTTAGCATTAGCGTGCTAACATTAAGAAATCAAGCAGCCAAAACCTGCAGTTCCTCTAACGTCCACCTGAGGCTGGCTCCAGAAGTGAGTCAGTCTCCATAAGTCCCCATGTTTCACAGCAGAAATAAACATGTTTACAGCCTGGTACAAAAAACAGTTTTGGTCTCTGTAGCTAATTTCCCCGTTCATGACAACTGTACTGAGGGTGAATTTATATACAACTCACCTGTTCACATTATATTAAGGCTGAAAGTTATGCAGGATTAAGAGCGTGGACGCTTTGATTGACAGGTGGGCGTGGTCACAGGTGTCAGGTTTCGGTTAACGGGCTTCGTTAGTCCGTCTCAGGTCAGATTACATTCTTCAGTTTTTAACTTTTAATGAGATTTTTATTCGTTTTATTTTAAATTTGACGAATAAAAATTAAAAAAAAAATTTTTTTTGTTCGTCTGATTTCAGGAAACTTTAACTTCCTCTGATGGTCGACCTCTCTCTCGCCTTCAGTCCTCAGTTGTCGGGGTTCTGCTTCTCGTCCTCAGTCGGGTTTAAATACTTTTGCCAAACATACTCGAGTACTTGTTTGAGTACTCTCTGCCAGTGTACTAGTATTGTCCCCGTGTGGGTACTCGCAGGCGTCCTCTGTTACTGTACTGTTCATTTAGATCTTTTTTATTGACCAGTATTGATGGATCAGGACTCGGTGATGATAATCTGCTGACGACATTCCTTCGAATCATTCCGTTAAACTCAGTTTTCAGAGCCGTGGGGGTCCGACAGGACCAAACACCTCAGCACAAAGGAACCCAGCACCCCACCCGGACCCTCCGGACTGTCCAGGTCCAGATCGCTCACTGTGTACAAATCTTTATTGATAATGTCATTCCTAAAAAATTAATAAAAAATTAAAAAAAAAAAAACAAAGTGATGCAACATCTTGTACCAGAAGAATTATTAAAGAAACTAATGACATGACGACCTTTGACCTTTGGACTCTGTTTGTCACATCAGGAGGCAGCTCCTCAAACAACCTAAACAGAACCTGAACAGAACCTTAACGGAACCATCGATGAGGTCGACACGGCGACATCTGCTGGATGAAGTTAGTCACTTCTATAAAAACATTGGTTATTATTTCTGAGCTTGAACGCAGCACGCCTCACACACACAGTTTCCATCCAGCACAGACTCGACCCTTCAGGACTTTGTTTATTTTCTCTTTAATTCACCTCCTGATGTAAATATGAATATTAAATGTAAAGTTTACTCTAGTCTGAAGGTTCTCGCTCATCCAGGTCATCGTTCTTCAAACAGCTTCAGTCTTGACTAACCGACTGGGGGATCCATGACTTGATTCGTTAGTGCTCATTATGTTGTTGTAACCACTGTCGTCCCTGGGCGAAACCCTTAACGAGTCTCTGACGACCCAAAACGAGTCTGACAAGCTTTAACGAGTCTCTGACGAGCCTTAACGAGTCTGACAAGCCTTAACGAGTCTGACGACCCTTAATAAGTTTGACAAGCCTTAACGAGTCTGACAAGCCTTAACGAGTCTGACGAGCCTTAACGAGTCTCTGACGAGCCTTAATGAGTCTGACAAGCCTTAACAAGTCTCTGACGACCCAAAACGAGTCTGACGACCCTTAATAAGTTTGACAAGCCTTAACGAGTCTGACAAGCCTTAACGAGTCTGACAAGCCTTAACGAGTCTGACGACCCTTAATAAGTTTGACAAGCCTTAACGAGTCTGACAAGCCTTAACAAGTCTGACAAGCCTTAACGAGTCTCTGACGAGCCTTAACGAGTCTCTGACGACCCTTAATGAGTCTGACAAGCCTTAACAAGTCTCTGACGACCCAAAACGAGTCTGACGAGCCTTAACGAGTCTCTGACGACCCAAAACGAGTCTGACGAGCCTTAACGAGTCTGACGAGCCTTAACTAATCTGACGAGCCTTAACGAGTCTCTGACGACCCAAAACGAGTCTGACGAGCCTTAACGAGTCTGACGAGCCTTAACGAGTCTCTGACGACCCATAACGAGTCTCTGACGACCCATAACGAGTCTCTGACGACCCATAACGAGTCTCTGACGACCCATAACGAGTCTCTGACAAGCCTTAACGAGTCTGCCGACCGAATCACGAATGTTCTCTATTGAAATATTGACTGTCACGTCTCAACCTGACGATGTGTTCATGTTCTATGATCATGATCATTCTAATTATTACTCTTAATTAACATCAGCAGCTGATCATTAATCTAACTCGTTATGTCATGATGAATCTGAAGCAGTCTTTCTTCTTCTGTAATAATCCTGAAGTAATGAGATTACTCAGTAACAGCACAAACACCTGGTTGATGAAGTTTAGTTAGTTTGAGTTTTATTGGAGAAGCTTTGTTGGATCATCATGATCAGCTACAGGACAGTGAAGTGACGAAGAGGACAGCTCTTCATCGTGAGGACAGACAGACGGGAGTGTCCTCACATGGTCTCCTCGATGACCTTTGTGATGACCGTGGTGGTGGTGGTGGTGGAGGAAGAGGAAGATCTGAGGAAGAGACGTGACAGGAAGTCAGAAAGGAGCGATGATGATGACGAGGAAGAGTTTAAGCTGTGATTGGTTTCCCATGTTTACCCGAGTCCAGCTCCGACTGCGAGCCCCTCCCCGTCCAGCAGCCTCCTGTACTCGGCGATCTCCATCTCCAGCCTGGTCTTGATGTCCAGCAGCATCTGGTACTCCTGGCCCTGCCGCTCCAGGTCGGCCCGGAGCTGCACCAGCTGCTCCTCCATGCTGCTCACCTGCATCTGGAAGCTGCTCATCTGCATGCCGTACCGGCTCTGGATCTCAGCCAGGCTGCCTTCAAGAGACGCTTTCTGCAGGAGGACAGACGGGTTAGAGACAGACGGGTTAGAGACAGACGGGTTAGAGGACAGAGGACAGCTAGCATTAGCATTAGTTAGCAGCGTGCACTCACCATGCTGAGCTGTGATTGGAGCTCGATCTCCAGACCCTGCAGCTGGCTCTTCACCTCCTTCACTTCTGTGGTCGTCGTCTTCAGCGTCATCTCTGTGGCTGCCACCTCCTTTGTGATGGACTCGGACTGAGGAGGACAGACAGGCAGACAGACAGGCAGGTGTCACCAAAGTTCTTAAACCAAGCGTTCAGAGTCATTGTGAGGTCAGCTGATGGGCGTCGCCCTCACCTGTGTCTGGTACCAGCTCTCCAGGTCTTTGCGGCTCTTGGCGGCGACGGCCTCGTAGTGTTCTCTGACCTCCTGGATGATCCTTGTGAGGTCCTCCTGAGGAGCGGCGTCCACCTCCACGTTCACCTGACCGCTCATCTGAGCGCGCATGGATAACAGGTCCTGCAGGAGGAAGAAGGCTGAGGTCAGTCAGGTGTGATCAGAACCTGTCAGAACCAGAGAATCGGATCCTTGTCGTACCTCCTCGTGGTTCTTCTTCATGGACACCAGCTCCTCCGTCAGGCCGTCGATCTGCATGCTATGGTCGGTCTTCGCCACGCCGAGTTCTCCCATGAGCATCTTGAGCCCGGCGATGTCAGCCTCGACCGACTGACGCATGGACAGCTCGTTCTCAAACCTGGAGGAGGAGAGGACGGCATCAGGAGAGGACACCATGAGGAGAGGACGGCATCAGGAGAGGACACCATGAGGTGAGGACGGCATCAGGAGAGGACACCATGAGGAGAGGACAGCATCAGGAGAGGACACCATGAGGTGAGGACACCATGAGGAGAGGACGGCATCAGGAGAGGACACCATGAGGTGAGGACACCATGAGGAGAGGACGGCATCAGGAGAGGACACCATGAGGAGAGGACGGCATCAGGAGAGGACGGCATCAGGAGAGGACACCATGAGGAGAGGACGGCATCAGGAGAGGACACCATGAGGAGAGGACGGCATCAGGAGAGGACACCATGAGGAAAGGACACCATGAGGAGAGGACGGCATCAGGAGAGGACACCATGAGGAGAGGACACCATGAGGTGAGGACGGCATCAGGAGAGGACAGCATCAGGAGAGGACGGCATCAGGAGAGGACACCATGAGGAGAGGACACCATGAGGTGAGGACGGCATCAGGAGAGGACACCATGAGGAGAGGACACCATGAGGTGAGGACGGCATCAGGAGAGGACACCATGAGGTGAGGACACCATGAGGTGAGGACGGCATCAGGAGAGGACACCATGAGGTGAGGACGCCATGAGGTGAGGACACCATGAGGAGAGGACACCATGAGGAGAGGACGGCATCAGGAGAGGACGGCATCAGGAGAGGACACCATGAGGTGAGGACACCATGAGGAGAGGACACCATGAGGAGAGGACACCATGAGGTGAGGACGGCATCAGGAGAGGACGGCATCAGGAGAGGACACCATGAGGTGAGGACACCATGAGGAGAGGACGGCATCAGGAGAGGACGGCATCAGGAGAGGACACCATGAGGAGAGGACGGCATCAGGAGAGGACGCCATGAGGAGAGGACGCCATGAGGTGAGGACACCATCAGGAGAGGACACCATGAGGTGAGGACACCATGAGGTGAGGACACCATCAGGAGAGGACACCATGAGGTGAGGACACCATGAGGTGAGGACGGCATCAGGTGAGGACACCATGAGGTGAGGACGCCATGAGGAGAGGACACCATGAGGTGAGGACACCATGAGGAGAGGACACCATGAGGAGAGGACACCATGAGGTGAGGACACCATGAGGTGAGGACGCCATGAGGTGAGGACGGCATCAGGTGAGGACACCATGAGGTGAGGACGCCATGAGGTGAGGACACCATGAGGTGAGGACGGCATCAGGTGAGGGTCAAAAAGTCACATGAGCGTCTGACATGCAGCTTTCAGCTTAAACACGTTTTAAAGATTTAAAATAATAAATAAAAACTTTAAATTTGAACAGACGTCAAATCTAAATTTAAATGATTTATTTTATTTTCAAAACTTTTGATTTCAAATATTTGTTGGTTTTTCTGTGATTTGTCCAGCAGAGGGAGCAACACTGCTGATTTCAACTGATGCTGTCTGTACCTGTCTGTACCTGTCTGTCTGTCTGTACCTGTCTGTCTGTCTGTCTGTCTGTCTGTCTGTCTGTCTGTGTCTTTCTGTCTGTACCTGTCTGTCTGTCTGTCTGTCTGTACCTGTCTGTCTGTCTTTCTGTCTGTACCTGTCTGTCTGTCTGTCTGTCTGTACCTGTCTGTCTGTCTGTCTGTCTGTGTCTGTCTGTCTGTCTGTCTGTCTTTCTGTCTGTGTCTGTCTGTCTGTCTGTCTGTACCTGTCTGTCTGTCTGTCTGTACCTGTCTGTGTCTGTCTGTACCTGTCTGTCTGTCTGTCTGTACCTGTCTGTGTCTGTCTGTCTGTCTGTCTGTCTGAACTCGTACCTCTCATTGGTTTCCTGATAATTAATGATGAATCATTAATTGAAGATTCACTAACTTCACTCTGAAGTCGTCCTGAGCCAGCTTAGCGTTGTCGATGCTCAGCAGCACTGTTCCTTTGGCGAGGATGGCGTCCTGGATCTGAAGACCCATGAAGACACATGAAGACACATAAAGACACATAAAGACACGATGAAGACACGATGAAGACACGATGAAGACACATGAAGACACGATGAAGACACGTGAAGACACGATGAAGACATGATGAAGACACATGAAGACACGATGAAGACACATGAAGACACGATGAAGACACATGAAGACACGATGAAGACACGTGAAGACACGATGAAGACATGATGAAGACACGAACATGAAGACATGAACATGAAGACATGATGAAGACATGATGAAGACATGATGAAGACACGAACATGAAGACATGAACATGAAGACATGATGAAGACATGATGAAGACATGAACATGAAGACATGAACATGAAGACATGATGAAGACATGATGAAGACATGAACATGAAGACACGAACATGAAGACATGATGAAGACATGATGAAGACACGAACATGAAGACATGAACATGAAGACATGAACATGAAGACACGAACATGAAGACACGAACATGAAGACATGATGAAGACATGATGAAGACATGATGAAGACATGAACATGAAGACACGAACATGAAGACATGAAAATGAAGACATGAACATGAAGACATGATGAAGACATGAACATGAAGACATGAACATGAAGACACGAACATGAAGACACGAACATGAAGACACGAACATGAAGACATGAAAATGAAGACATGAACATGAAGACATGATGAAGACATGAAAATGAAGACATGAACATGAAGACATGATGAAGACATGAACATGAAGACATGAACATGAAGACATGAAAATGAAGACATGAACATGAAGACATGATGAAGACACGAACATGAAGACATGAACATGAAGACATGAACATGAAGACATGAACATGAAGACATGATGAAGACATGAACATGAAGACATGAACATGAAGACACGAACATGAAGACACGAACATGAAGACACGAACATGAAGACATGAACATGAAGACATGAACATGAAGAGCTTTGCAGGTTTCGAGTTTATTCAAACCTGATCTCTCACACCTGGATCAGGTGCGCTCGATTCGTTTATTTTAGTTTTCTGTTTTGAAGTTTTATTTGTCGACATGATTTCACCTTTGAGTCACCTCCAGCCAATCAGATCGTTCAGACACACGACTCCGACCAATCACAGCAGCTGTTAGTTATTTTAAGTATTAATTAATAAATCTGTGTTTTTCTTTTCTCAAACTGCCCCGATGAATTAATTCATTAATCAATTTACATTTTTTTAAACAGACAAGGTTGAATGGTGTGGTCAGACTCACCTGGATCAGGTGTGGTCTGACTCACCTGGATCAGGTGTGGTCAGACTCACCTGGATCAGGTGTGGTCTGACTCACCTGGATCAGGTGTGGTCAGACTCACCTGGATCAGGTGTGGTCAGACTCACCTGGATCAGGTGTGGTCTGACTCACCTGGATCAGGTGTGGTCAGACTCACCTGGATCAGGTGTGGTCAGACTCACCTGGATCAGGTGTGGTCTGACCACACCTGGATCAGGTGTGGTCTGACCACACCTGGATCAGGTGTGGTCAGACTCACCTGGATCAGGTGTGGTTGACCCAGGTTCAGCCGTCAGTGCCTCAGATTACAGAACTAGTAATACTAATAACTACAACTAATAGTTGTTATATATGGAGGCCAAAGAGTGCCGTTTGTTCTAAAGACATTAACGATGACTTCCAGCAGGACTGAGAGTCTCTGAACACCATTTCCCATGCTGCCCCTGTTCCTCACCTTGCCCTGGAGCTCTGTGATGGTGACGTAGAAGGCGCTGAAGTCCTTGGTGCTGGGGCCGACTTTGCTCTCCACAAACTGCCGGATCTTCAGCTCCAGCTCGGCGTTGGCCTTCTCCAGCGCTGCCACCTTGGCCAGGTAGGTGGCCAGGCGGTCGTTCAGGTTCTGCATGGTGAACTTCTCGTTGCCGATGAGGCTGTCGTCCATTGCTGCTCCGCCGCCGAAGCCTGCACCTGCACCAAAACCTGCACCTCCACCAAAACCTGCACCTGCACCAAAACCTGCACCTCCACCAAAACCTGCACCTCCACCAAAACCTGCACCTGCACCTGAACTAAAAGCTCCACCGCCACCAGCAGAGAAGCTCCTGCCGGCCTGGGAGACCCTGATGCCTCCAGCGCCTCCTGCTCCTCCGGACACGCTGTAGGAGCTCATGCGCATGCTGGCGGGGCCGCCACCCACAGCGCTCCGAGAGTACATCATCGTCATGATGGAGAGAGGCGAGGAGGTCGGTCTGTCTGCGGTGGAGGACAGAAGTGAGCTGAGTCGGATCAGTTTGCATCTTTTAAAGGTGCACAGGTGGGCTGAGCCACAGGTGAGGGGCGCGGTCAAACCACACCCCCAGATCAGGAATGTACCTGAGTAACTCAGGACAGTCCCCAGGTGGTTTTGAAAAATGTCCATGATGCTTTTATGACATTTCTTTTACAGAATATTCATATGAGAATGACAAACTGCTTTTTACTGGCAGTCATAAACTGGATCTATATGTGGAGCCACGTCGACATTTAACTGCAGGAATTTTCTTCAGGCTTCGAAACCGCCTGAATCCATGAACCCTCAAACCAGACCACACTGATCCAAAGAGGACCGGGCTGGACCGGGCTGGACCAGGCTGGACCGGGCTGGACCGGGCTGGACCAGGCTGGACCAGGCTGGACCAGGCTGGACCCTGAACGTCTGATTTAGGTTTTTGCATAATTTATTTTGTATATTTTTATTTATTATTGCACATTATTGTGGAGCATGTTCAGATGAAGATTTTACAAAAGCCAGCAAGTCAAGACCTGCAAGTCTGAAGACTAGTGCCAAATAAAGACCTGCAAGTCTGAAGACTAGTGCCAAGTCAAGACCTGCAAGTCTGAAGACTAGTGCCAAATAAAGACCTGCAAGTCCCAAGACTAGTGCAGAGTCAAGACCTGCAAGTCCCAAGACTAGTGCAGAGTCAAGACCTGCAAGTCTGAAGACTAGTGCAGAGTCAAGACCTGCAAGTCTCAAGACTAGTGCCAAATAAAGACCTGCAAGTCTCAAGACTAGTCCCACATCAAGACCTGCAAGTCTCAAGACTAGTGCCGAGTCAAGACCTGCAAGTCTCAAGACTAGTGCCGAGTCAAGACCTGCAAGTCTCAAGACTAGTGCCGAGTCAAGACCTGCAAGTCTCAAGACTAGTGCCGAGTCAAGACCTGCAAGTCTCAAGACTAGTCCCACGTCAAGACCTGCAAGTCTCAAGACTAGTGCCGAGTCAAGACCTGCAAGTCTCAAGACTAGTGCCAAATAAAGACCTGCAAGTCTCAAGACTAGTGCCAAATAAAGACCTGCAAGTCTCAAGACTAGTCCCACATCAAGACCTGCAAGTCTCAAGACTAGTGCAGAGTCAAGACCTGCAAGTCTCAAGACTAGTCCTACATCAAGACCTGTAAGTTGCAACGAAGCAGTACCATGTCAGGTCCACAGACTAGTTGCGTTAATGTGTTCGTCATGTCATTATATTTTATTATTTTTATATGTAGATAGTGTGAAGTTCAGTTCGAGGTCTGAAGTGGGCCACGGGTCGTACCTTTACATAAGCACCCCGCCCGCCCTGCATGGTGTGACACGTGAACCGTATGAATCTCGTTGCTGCGGGCGTTGTACTTTTTCTCTCGCTGTGACTGATGCGCCTCCTGGCACCGAGCTCGCTCACCTGTCAACGCCCGGCTTCAGGTATACGATGTGGGAAAACGCCCCCAGGTGAGAGTCGGTTTGTTGTGTTGCCGTGGAGACGTGCAGTTGGGCGGTGCTGTGTGTTTACAGTGTTAACTGTTTGAACCACCCAGGCATGATAATCATACACTCAGTTTCTCAGTAATGTCTACTGCATGCATGCAACCGTGCACACAGGAACAGTGGTGGGAATATTCAGATTCAGATCTTTACTTAAGTAAAAGTACTCGATTACAACTAAACTAAACAGGAAGTAACCAGGGCCGGCCAGAGGACTGTGGTGGCGGACGTCAGGTCAGCTGGAGTGGCTGGTGGTTCACGGGTTCATCTGTGCACAGCGTCACTCACAGTTTGAGTTAGCTTCACATTAGCTGCTGAAGTCTTGAGGCCTGTCGGCATAGCAACCTGCAAAGAGACAGGACAGACTCATTTATCAGTCAGGACGAATAGTCTGAACAGAAGGAATGACAGAGCTGCTCGACTGTGCATCCATCAACACCACCTGTCCACACCACCTGTCCACACCACCTGTCCACACCTGTCCTCATTTCATGTCCCCATCAGTGATGCAGAGCTGTGCTTTAACTCGATGCCACTGCAGGACAGACTGAAGACAAAGTCTCTGAATGTTTGTGAATATCAATCAGATCAAAAACAACTGAAGGAAACTTCCAGATTCAGGGGCCGTCCTCCAGACCCTGATTAACCAATAATAACAGGAGAGAGCCCGCTCACACTGCCCAGCTCTGATTCTGGCACGACACTGGTGGCTATACTGCCCCTCCTCACTAACATAGACAGACTGAGCTAACAGCAGCTAACAGACTGAGCTAACAGCAGCTAACAGACTGAGCTAACATGAGCTAACAGCAGCTACAGCTGTCAGCAGTTTACTTCACTGTCCATCATAAACTCTGTAAATCACAGAGAGTTGAGGCGGAGCAGCCGGAGGACATCAGAGGGAAAACCAGAAAACATTTCCTCCATAAAATATGATCCAGTTTCACCAGAATCAGTGAAATAGTTGCTGCTGTGTGACTTAGTGCCGTAAAGCGTTACGTACTTCTCCAGACCCGGAGCCCAAAGTTACATAGTGTGAGAACAGACGTACGAATGACAGAGACACCGTTCACCTGATCACAGGTCAGAGTGGGTCACCTGATCACAGGTCAGAGTGGGTCACCTGATCACAGGTCAGAGTGGGTCACCTGATCACAGGTCAGAGTGGGTCACCTGATCACAGGTCAGAGTGGATCGCCTGATCACAGGTCAGAGTGGGTCACCTGATCACAGGTCAGAGTGGGTCACCTGATCACAGGTCAGAGTGGGTCACCTGATCACAGGTCAGAGTGGGTCACCTGATCACAGGTCAGAGTGGGTCACCTGATCACAGGTCAGTGTGGGTCACCTGATCACAGGTCAGAGTGGGTCACCTGATCACAGGTCAGAGTGGGTCACCTGATCACAGGTCAGAGTGGATCGCCTGATCACAGGTCAGAGTGGGTCACCTGATCACAGGTCAGAGTGGGTCACCTGATCACAGGTCAGAGTGGGTCACCTGATCACAGGTCAGAGTGGGTCACCTGATCACAGGTCAGAGTGGGTCACCTGATCACAGGTCAGAGTGGGTCACCTGATCACAGGTCAGAGGAAAGTTACTGAGCTCCGTGAGAAGGTGTGAAACTCTATCTATGTATGTAGAGCTATAAATGTATCTAGGCCGTGCTCTGTGTGCTGCAGGATTAGGATTTGAAAAGCAGTTTGGATGAATGATGTGTGTGTTCAGATGGAATCAACCCCGTGGTGTGAACAGAGCTTTGTTAGTCGATCTGGCAGCATCATGTGAGAAATAAAGACGTGGATCTGATTGATGGGCACGATCTGCTGTCACATGTTGGGCTTCAGCCCTGCAGCCAGTGAACGCTGCACTGATTTGTGGATGCCTGTGCATGCACGACTGCGGGTATGCAGCATTAATATCAGCCACGGGCAAAGTGAAATAACTAAGTGTCAGTGAGATTTAGTGCCAGCAGGAGGGAGGTCAGAGTTCATGCACGGCTGAAGCTGAGTCACAGTTACACTGAGGAGAGCCAGGCTCGGTTTAGGATCCATGTTGGGCTGATATTCATCGATTCATCATGAGCAGGTCCAAAGATTCACCATCATGCATCGACAGACGACACACAGCAAACAGACACTCAGCTGTTTGTCTCTGTTCACTCTTTAACCTGCGAACACACCTCAGCCCGGCCCGGCCCGGCCCGGCCCGGCTCGCCTCTTAATGAAGCTTAAGCTCTGTAAACCATCTGTCAATCAAATCTAACAATGACATTCACTCAGTGATAACAGAAACTCTCTTACACACACACACACACACACACACACACACACACTCCTTGTCAAAGCAGATCTACTCCACCTTTTACGGATGAACTCCGCCGTGACAGAAACTGTTACAGTCAGCTGTTTAGCATGAAACTGTTGAAGCTCAGAAACAGTGCAGCTCAACAGGAAACAGTGCAGGTCAACAGGAAACAGTGCAGGTCAACAGGAAACAGTGCAGGTCAACAGGAAACAGTGCAGGTCAACAGGAAACAGTGCAGGTCAACAGGAAACAGTGCAGCTCAACAGGAAACAGTGCAGGTCAACAGGAAACAGTGCAGGTCAACAGGAAACAGTGCAGGTCAACAGGTCAACAGGAAACAGTGCAGCAGATGAAGTGTTTGTTAGCTGCTGTGTCGCTCACACACAAACATGTCAGCACGTTCTGGCAAAGATCTCTGAGGAACCAGCAACAGGAACTTGATGAGGATCTGCAGGACGCTGCATGGCACAGTTCCAAACAGTTTGGACAGGTCACCTGCTTTCCTAAAGGACGCTGGTGTGTCCTCTGCTGAAGGAGGTGATGATGATGATGATGATGATGATGATGATGATGATGATGAAGCACTGACAGTCAGAGGATCAAACTGCCTCATCATGACGGACACGTGAACACTCAGCCTGACTGTTGGAACGCACCCCGGATATGTGTACAGCCACCATGAACAGATTATAGAACTACTGCTACTAGTAATACTACTGCTACTACTAATACTACTGCTAATACTACTGCTAATACTACTGCTACTACTAATACTACTGCTAATACTACTGCTACTATCTATGATGTCTATGAAGGCAGCAACAGGTCTCTGTGACCCTGGACACCACAGTGTGGAGATAGACTGGCACCTACTGTTCCCAACCAGAGCCTCGTGCTGCTGTGTGCGGAGAGCTGCATGAATGAAGCCCAGAGGGATGGACGACGATGATGTCACCTGTAATGAGGAGGGCGTGAAGCGACAGCTGCAGCTAATGAGAAACCTCCAGGAGTTTAAAGTCTGACACAGAGACAGGAGAGTTCTGCTGAGTTCTGCTGAGTTCTGTAGAGTTCTGCTGAGTTCTGCAAAGTTCTGCAGAGTTCTGCTGAGTTCTGCAGAGTTCTGCTGGTTCGCGAGTGCCTCTCCACACAGCAGTGGACCGCGTTCAGTACCAGCCCGTCACACTGTGCTGTGGGTCAGAACAAAAACACAGAGTAAAACTGAATGTTCATGTCTGAGGACGAGCAGCAGAGGGCGCCAAAGAGCTGATCCAACCTGCAGGAGGTCAGTTTAATGCAGAGAGAATGGTTCTTTAAAGGTTTTTTAATGGTTCTTTAAAGGTTCTTTAAAGGTTTTTAATGGTTCTTTAAAGGTTCTTTAAAGGTTTTTTAATGGTTCTTTAAAGGTTTTTAATGGTTCTTTAAAGGTTCTTTAAAGGTTTTTTAATGGTTCTTTAAAGGTTTTTAATGGTTCTTTAAAGGTTTTATGGTTTCTTTAAAGTTCTTTAAAGTGTTTTTTTAATGGTTCTTTAAAGGTTTTTAATGGTTCTTTAAAGGTTTTTAATGGTTCTTTAAAGGTTTTTTAAAGGTTTTTAATGGTTATTTAAAGGTTCTTTAAAGGTTCTTTAAAGGTTTCTTAATGGTTCTTTAAAGGTTTTAATGGTTCTTTAAAGGTTTTTTAATGGTTCTTTAAAGGTTTTTAATGGTTCTTTAAAGGTTTTTTAATGGTTATTTAAAGGTTTTTAATGGTTCTTTAAAGGTTTTTTAAAGGTTTTTAATGGTTATTTAAAGGTTCTTTGAAGGTTTTTAATGGTTCTTTAAAGGTTCTTTAAAGGTTTTTTAATGGTTCTTTAAAGGTTTTAATGGTTCTTTAAAGGTTTTTTAATGGTTCTTTAAAGGTTTTTAATGGTTCTTTAAAGGTTTTTAATGGTTCTTTAAAGGTTTTTTAATGGTTCTTTAAAGGTTTTAATGGTTCTTTAAAGGTTTTTTAATGGTTCTTTAAAGGTTTTTAATGGTTCTTTAAAGGTTTTTAAATGGTTCTTTAAAGGTTCTTTAAAGGTTCTTTAATGGTTCTTTAAAGGTTTTTTAATGGTTCTTTAAAGGTTTTTTAATGTTTTTTAAATTATTACATTGCATTTAGAAGACGCTTTTATCCAGAGCGACTTACGAGGTTCCTCGGGAGCCATCAGAGTCGGAGAACCTCTTCATTTAGAGGCTGTTCTTCGTCTTTTTTGGACGCTTTAACTTCATCATAAATAAATAAAGTTTGAAGTGAATTATACTGCGATTGTTTTACTGTCTCTGTCCTCTGTCTGATCTCTGCAGAGGCGTCGCCATCCGGCAACAATGTCAGTCATGAATATAATCTGATCTATGTCAGTTACATAAGATGAGGAGCAGCAGAGGCGGAGCCGGAGTCAGAGGTCATCAAACGACCAATCACTGCTCAGTATCAGAGCTGATGGAGCCAGCGAACCCAAGAAAGCAGTCTGTCTTACAGTCTTTACAGTCTTTACAGTCCTTACAGTCCTTAGTCTTTACAGTCTTTACAGTCCTTACAGTCCTTAGTCTTTACAGTCCTTAGTCTTTACAGTCTTTACAGTCCTTAGTCTTTACAGTCTTTACAGTCTTTACAGTCCTTAGTCTTTACAGTCCTTAGTCTTTACAGTCTTTACAGTCCTTAGTCTTTACAGTCTTTAGTCTTTACAGTCCTTAGTCTTTACAGTCTTTACAGTCCTTAGTCTTTACAGTCTTTACAGTCTTTACAGTCCTTAGTCTTTACAGTCTTTACAGTCTTTACAGTCCTTAGTCTTTACAGTCTTTACAGTCCTTAGTCTTTACAGTCTTTACAGTCTTTACAGTCCTTAGTCTTTACAGTCCTTAGTCTTTACAGTCTTTACAGTCTTTACAGTCCTTAGTCTTTACAGTCTTTAGTCTTTACAGTCCTTAGTCTTTACAGTCCTTAGTCTTTACAGTCTTTACAGTCTTTACAGTCCTTAGTCTTTACAGTCTTTAGTCTTTACAGTCCTTAGTCTTTACAGTCCTTAGTCTTTACAGTCTTTACAGTCCTTAGTCTTTACAGTCTTTACAGTCTTTACAGTCCTTAGTCTATACAGTCTTTACAGTCTTTACAGTCCTTAGTCTTTACAGTCTTTACAGTCTTTAGTCTTTACAGTCCTTAGTCTTTACAGTCTTTACAGTCTTTACAGTCCTTAGTCTTTACAGTCTTTAGTCTTTACAGTCCTTAGTCTTTACAGTCTTTACAGTCCTTAGTCTTTACAGTCTTTGCAGTCTTTAGTCTTTACAGTCCTTAGTCTTTACAGTCTTTACAGTCCTTAGTCTTTACAGTCTTTAGTCTTTACAGTCCTTAGTCTTTACAGTCTTTACAGTCCTTAGTCTTTACAGTCTTTACAGTCTTTACAGTCCTTAGTCTTTACAGTCTTTAGTCTTTACAGTCCTTAGTCTTTACAGTCTTTACAGTCCTTAGTCTTTACAGTCTTTACAGTCTTTACAGTCCTTAGTCTATACAGTCTTTACAGTCTTTACAGTCCTTAGTCTTTACAGTCTTTACAGTCTTTAGTCTTTACAGTCCTTAGTCTTTACAGTCTTTACAGTCCTTAGTCTTTACAGTCTTTAGTCTTTACAGTCCTTAGTCTTTACAGTCTTTACAGTCCTTAGTCTTTACAGTCTTTGCAGTCTTTAGTCTTTACAGTCCTTAGTCTTTACAGTCTTTACAGTCCTTAGTCTTTACAGTCCTTAGTCTTTACAGTCTTTAGTCTTTACAGTCTTTACAGTCTTTACAGTCTTTAGTCTTTACAGTCTTTACAGTCTTTACAGTCTTTAGTCTTTACAGTCTTTACAGTCTTTAGTCTTTACAGTCTTTACAGTCTTTAGTCTTTACTGTCTTTACAGTCTTTACAGTCTTTACAGTCTTTACAGTCCTTAGTCTTTACAGTCTTTACAGTCTTTACAGTCCTTAGTCTTTACAGTCTTTAGTCTTTACAGTCTTTACAGTCTTTAGTCTTTACAGTCCTTACTCTTTACAATCTTTAGTCTTTACAGTCTTTAGTCTTTCAGGTCTTAGTCTTTACAGTCTTTACAGTCCTTAGTCTTTACAGTCTTTACAGTCCTTAGTCTTTACAGTCTTTAGTCTTTCAGGCTTTAGTCTTTACAGTCTTTAGTCCTTACTCTTTACAGTCTTTAGTCTTTATAGTCTTTACAGTCCTTACTCTTTACAGTCTTAAGTCTTTATAGTCTTTGCAGTCTTTACAGTCCTTAGTCTTTACAGTCCTTACTCTTTACAGTCTTTAGTCTTTACAGTCTTTACAGTCTTTAGTCTTTACAGTCTTTACAGTCCTTAGTCTTTACAGTCTTTAGTCTTTCAGGCTTTAGTCTTTACAGTCTTTACAGTCCTTAGTCTTTACAGTCTTTACAGTCCTTAGTCTTTACAGTCTTTAGTCTTTCAGGCTTTAGTCTTTACAGTCTTTACAGTCTTTAGTCTTTACAGTCTTTAGTCTTTACAGTCTTTAGTCCTCTCAGGTGACTGACTGCTCTCCTCTGATTGGCTGAGGGTGAACAGCTGATCATATTGTCTCATGTTTGTTTAGGAACGTTCTGTCAACGCTACAGAAACATTAGGTAACTGTTAGGTTGTCTGAAGGTTGTCTGAATGTTAGTTATTGGTTTCATAATGGTTGTGTATTGTATTGATTATTATGTTTCGTCTGTTTCAATAACGTTAATGTAACGTTAATGTAACGTTAATGTAACGTTAATGTAACGTTGGTAACCATAGCAACAGGACACAGTTTGTTTGGACTCTCGTTTTATTGACTTTCATGTCTGACCATGTGATCACTGAGCGATGATGTCACACGACGATGGGGGCGAAGGAAGCTGGATGCTGATTGGCCGGGAGCCCTCTGCTCAGCGGTACAGGGAGGAGGACGTGGTGGAGGAGGAGGAGACCGTCTTCCCGTCCACCACCTCCTCCACCACCGTCACCACCCGCTTCGTGGTCATGGTTGTTGAGGACGAGCTGCTCATGCTGTCGACCAATCAGAAGACAGAGAGTGTAAACAAAACATTTTACAAACCTTCTGATCTAACGTCACTTTACTCGTTGGTCTTGTTTTGTAGAACACAAACGTCCCTGCAGACGTTGGTGGTCTACAGCCCTGACCCTGATCCTGACCCTGACCCTGACCCTGATCCTGACCCTGATCCTGGACCTCACCTGCTCCCCTCCCCGTCCAGCAGCCTCCTGTACTCGGCGATCTCCATCTCCAGCCTGGTCTTGATGTCCAGCAGCATCTGGTACTCCTGGGACTGTCTCTCCAGGTCGGCCCGGAGCTGCACCAGCTGCTCCTCCATGCTGCTCACCTGCAGACCAAGAAGAAGAAGTTCAAGCTTATCGAAGTCTTCTGGAACCATCGCAGGTTCTGCTCCGGTTCTGACTGACCTGCATCTGGTACCCGGAGAGCTGCATGGCGTAGCGGCTTTGTGTCTCGGACAGAGTTCCCTCCAGAGACGCTTTCTGCAGGACAAACATTCAGGTCAGTTCTTCTGATTCTGAGTACTTCTACTGATGTAGTAGTAATAGTATTGTAGCTTGTAGTACTTCAGTATACTCACCAGGCCCAGCGTGGACTGCAGCTCGATCTGCAGGGACTGCAGCGTCCGCTTGACCTCGGTGATCTCGCTCCTGCTGGTCTGCAGCGTCGTGGTCTGAACGACGACTTCTTTGTTCAGAGCTTCTGTCTGCACGACAAAACAAACACACACATGTCCAGTCTGCACCTGAACGCAACACACGGGTCATCAGACAGGAAGTGAGGTCACAGCCTTACCTTGGTCTGGAACCAGACCTCCAGGTCTTTGTGGTTCTTGGCGGCGACGGCCTCGTAGTGTTCTCTGATCTCAGCCATGATCTTATTGAGGTCCTGGGATGGAGCGGCGTCCACCTCCACGTTCACCTGACCGCTCATCTGAGTGCGCATCACCAGCAGCTCCTGCAGAGACACGCCCATCGTTAGTGCTCACCTGAACGAGCTCAGCGTTTATTAACGAGCTCAGCGTTCATTAACGAGCTCAGTGTTTATTAACGAGCTCAGTGTTTATTAACGAGCTCAGTGTTTATTAACGAGCTCAGCGTTCATTAACGAGCTCAGTGTTTATTAACGAGCTCAGTGTTTATTAACGAGCTCAGCGTTCATTAACGAGCTCAGTGTTTATTAACGAGCTCAGTGTTTATTAACGAGCTCAGTGTTTATTAACGAGCTCAGCGTTCATTAACGAGCTCAGTGTTCATTAACGAGCTCAGTGTTTATTAACGAGCTCAGCGTTCATTAACGAGCTCAGCGTTGAGCTCAGCGTTCATTAACGAGCTCAGCGTTCATTAACGAGCTCAGCGTTCATTAACGAGCTCAGCGTTCATTAACGAGCTCAGCGTTGAGCTCAGCGTTCATTAACGAGCTCAGCGTTCATTAACGAGCTCAGCGTTCATTAACGAGCTCAGCGTTCATTAACGAGCAGCGCGGCCTGTGGGGGGCGCTGTGGCGCTGCCTCACCTCCTCGTGGTTCTTCTTCAGGAAGGTGAGCTCCTCCGTCAGCCCGGTCACCTGCATGCTCAGGTCGGACTTCGCCAGCGTCAGCTCGTCCAGAACTCTGCGCAGCCCGGCGATGTCCGCCTCCACCGACATGCGCATGGCCAGCTCGTTCTCGTACCTGAGGGGAGGCGAGTACTCAGGTACTGTGGTACGAGTACTGCGAATACAACTACTGCACTACAAGTACTGTGGTACAAGTACTGCGAATACAACTACTGTGAGTACGACTACTGTGGTACAACTACTGTGAATACAACTACTGTGGTACAACTACTGTGAGTACGACCACTGTGGTACAAGTACTGTGAATACAACTACTGTGAGTACGACTACTGTGGTACAACTACTGCGAATACAACTACTGTGGTACAACTACTGTGAGTACGACCACTGTGGTACAAGTACTGTGGTACAAGTACTGCAAATACAACTACTGTGAGTACGACTACTGTGGTACAACTACTGTGAATACAACTACTGCAGTACAAGTACTGTGGTACAAGTACTGCAAATACAACTACTGTGAGTACGACTACTGTGGTACAACTACTGTGAATACAACTACTGCAGTACAAGTACTGTGGTACAAGTACTGCAAATACAACTACTGTGAGTACGACTACTGTGGTACAACTACTGTGAGTACCACTGCAGTACAAGTAATGTACACAAATACTGAAGTACTGAACTAAGTGAGTACTGTCGTACTTTGCAGTTTTGATCTGCAGCAGTTTTTTTTAAATCTCTGAATTCCCAGCTGCTCCTGAACGTCTCACCTGTCTGCAGGCTGCAACTAAAAACTAAACATTCAGAACCAATTATCACTGTGACCGGGTCTGACCGGCTCTGACCGGCTCTGATCGGGTCTGATCTGGTCTGATCTGGTCCGATCTGGTCCGGTCTATTTGGACTCACTTGGCTCTGAAGTCGTCTGCAGCCAGGCGGGCGTTGTCGATGCTGAGGTGGATGGTGCCGTTGGCCCGCAGAGCGGCCTGGATCTGGAGACAGACAGGTGACGTGTTCATGAGCTCATTGAAGAAAAACCCGACCTGAGGCTGCGCCGCACCTGTGCACCTGCACATCACACCTGTGAGCTCACCTTGCTAGTGAAGTCGGTGATGGTGACATGGAAGGCGCTGAAGTCCGGGTGGCGGGTCCGATCTTGCTCTCCAGGTACTGCCGGATCTTCAGCTCCAGCTCGGCGTTGGCCTTCTCCAGCACTGCCACCTTGGCCAGGTAGGTGGCCAGGCGGTCGTTCAGGTTCTGCATGGTGAACTTCTCGTTGCCGATGAGGCTGTCGTTCATGCCGGACACGCTGTAGCTGGCGGAGGAAGAGTAGCCTCCACCAAAACCACCCATGACACCGCCGCCGAAGCTCCCACCGCTGCCGAAGCTCCCACCGCCCATGGAGGCAGAGGAGATGCGGACTCCTCCACCCACAGATCCTCCGTGCACGCTGCCAGCCTTCATGGAAATACGACTGCCGCCTCCGACGCCGATCAGGGAGAGGCCGGAGCCTCCCATGGAGCTCCTCATGGAGCTGGAGGACATGAAGGAGGTCATGATGGATGAAGTCTTTCTGCTGTGGCTGAGAGAGGAGAGTGAGGAGCCACCGACGCTCGCCTCCTTTTTAAAGCTGCTGCAGACAAGAAGCCGTCAATCACTCAGCAAATACCATGACGACAGGTGAGAGGAGAGGCAGGTATGAGGAGTGGCAGGGAGGGTCAGGGAAAAATGTAACCTTCAAACCTACTTAACGAAAACAATAACGAGTTCGGCGGATCAATGGCGAGGTGTAAGGTCTCCTCCAGCTCCAGGCTTCATGCAACCTTTCTGTAATTACCGAGCAGGATCTGTGTAAACAGGCTGAGGCCAGATCCAGTCGACTGCAGAGACGCTCCGGTGTCACTGCAGACTCTGATGCTGAAGGTGAAACATAATGACAGGCTGTGAACTCCGTGTGAGTCCGTGTGTGTATGCAAACTCACCTGAATGCACCTGTGACTGCAGGCGGGTCGACACTGAAGATGAAATGATTCTGATTCATTCAACAACAGAACGAGACGCCGACACGGTGACAAGGATCCTGCAGGAACGTGGCCGCTGTGCTCTCTGACTCCAGTTCCCATGATTCATTGTTCCTGCACAGAGCAGACCGGTCCGTGCATTCACCAGTTACACGGTTTGTAAATGCAATGAAGACAATCGACTACAGAAATGTATTGATATTAGAAAGTGTCATTTTGTGAACCGGCTCTTCTTCTGAGTCAAATGATCCGACTCCCTAAAAGAACTGAACTTCCCATCACTGCTTCATAACGAGGAAAAACATTAAAACTTTAATCTGGAAAATTCAATAGTTTCAATTCTCCAATCGTTTACTCTAAAAATCTAAGTGTCGGGTTTAGGCTTGTCTCGGATCCGTCACACTTTAAACTGAAAACATCTCTGACCTTAAAATAATCGAGTCCGGACACGTTGAAAGATTCAGTTTCATCTCTGCAGACTCTCTTAAAGGTCACGCAGCCGAGCGTGCCGACTCGTCTGAACGAGGCCGAGCCCAGAAAAAATCCAGCTGGCAGCGCTGCAGCCGAGTCTTTATTAAATCCTGATGTGACCTTTTTTTAAAGTGTGTTTACAGTCATTTTCCTTCATGCACAATAAGCCCTTCATATATGAATATTTAAAGTTTAAATAAAGAGACTCAACAAACTGGTCTGAGGGAAAGTTACAGAAAGATTCAGGTCACGTTCGTTCCACATCTGTCCTACAGAACCGATCTCAGGTCTGTTCCTGCAGGAATCTGGGAGATGAATCATTTCATAAATATTCTGCAGAGCTTGTTTGAAATTTCAACTTTTACTGAAAGTTCCTGCATGTGCAGGCCGACATTTATTTTAATATTGTTAAATGTTGAACACACACTTCCCGTCCACGCGGTTTATTAAAGCAGGTTGATTTTATTTTGTGTCGTAACTCTGTTCTGGTTCTTTACGCGACTTCAAACTTCATCAGGAGTTTTTCTGGTTTATGTTCTTCTGATTATGTAAAAATGTTACGTACTTAAATTGTTTTTACAATGTGAGGTTTGCACAGGACGGTTTATTTTCCAGACTTTCTTCAAACTTTCTTCAAACTTTCTTTAAACTTTCTTTAGACTTTCTTCAAACTTTCTTCAAACTTTCTTCAAACTTTCTTTAAACTTTCTTTAGACTTTCTTCAAACTTTCTTCAAACTTTCTTCAAACTTTCTTTAAACTTTCTTTAGACTTTCTTCAAACTTTCTTCAGACTTTCTTCAAACTTTCTTTAAACTTTCTTCAAACTTTCTCCAAACTTTCTTCAGACCTTCTTCAAACTTTCTTTAAACTTTCTTCAAACTTTCTCCAAACTTTCTTCAGACTTTCTTTCGACATTTTAGAAATGAAACTTTAAATCTGAAATGACAAAGTTCATAGACGTTAATTTATTAAACTTTAGTTTTTGTTCAGGCTGAGTTAAACCTGAGTTCATCGCGACCTCTGACCTGAAACTTTCTTCGTTGTTTTCAATCTTTTCTCGATCAGTAATTTATATGAAACTAATTAAAGTGTCAGCGAGTCGCTCGCCTCCTCGTTCCACGCAGCTCGTCTGTCATCGCCGCTCAGATCACACGCACACACAGTGAACCTGTCGTCAGAGCGCAGCAGGGTGCACCGACCTGTTTCTACACCCTGACCCTGACCTCCACCACACCTCCACCCTCTGCTCCGTAATGTGATGCATGACTTTCACTGACACCAACACAAAGATGACCGATCTGTCACCTGAGTCTCCACCCGTCCCTGCACATCCACCCGTCCCTGCACATCCACCTGTCCCTGCACATCCACCCGTCCCTGCACATCCACCCGTCCCTGCACATCCCCCCGTCCCTGCACATCCACCCGTCCCTGCACATCCACCCGTCCCTGCACATCCCTGCACATCCACCCGTCCCTGCACATCCCTGCACATCCACCCGTCCCTGCACATCCACCCGTCCCTGCACATCCCTGCACATCCACCCGTCCCTGCACATCCCTGCACATCCACCCGTCCCTGCACATCCACCTGTCCCTGCACATCCACCTGTCCCTGCACATCCACCCGTCCCTGCACATCCATGCACATCCACCCGTCGCTGCACATCCACCCGCCCCTGCACATCCCCCCGTCCCTGCACATCCACCCGTCCCTGCACATCCATGCACATCCACCCGTCCCTGCACATCCACCCGCCCCTGCACATCCACCTGTCCCTGCACATCCATGCACATCCACCCGTCGCTGCACATCCACCCGTCGCTGCACATCCCCCCGTCCCTGCACATCCATGCACATCCCCCCGTCCCTGCACATCCCCCCGTCCATGCACATCCCCCCGTCCCTGCACATCCACCCGTCCCTGCACATCCACCCGTCCCTGCACATCCATGCACATCCACCTGTCCCTGCACATCCACCCGTCCCTGCACATCCATGCACATCCACCCGTCCCTGCACATCCACCCGTCCCTGCACATCCCCCCGTCCCTGCACATCCCCCTGTGCTTCACAGAAACAGTCCAGCTGTTTGTTTTGGTCACATTTTGATGGATAAACTTTATTAATCGTCGACAGTCGACAGTGAAGAGTTTGGTGAAGTGTAGCTGCCGTTAGCTGTCTGTTAGAATCACATCAAAATAATAAATACATAGAAACGATGCACAGCGCGTTGATTTTGAATATTTAATCAGTAATGTATCGGAACAAATACTCGAGTACATAGTTACCATGTTTCCTTTTTAACGTCAAAAAAATGTGTCGCTCAATATGCAAATCTGCCTCCAGCCTGTGGGAACAGCTTCACTGGGCGCGATCCAACAGCCCCGAGCTCAGAAACCAGTTTACAGGAAGAATTAAGAAGTCTGTTACCTGATACACACCTGACAGAGAGATCACAACATGCACTCGTTTACTCAGACATGGTGTGAGGATGTGATGAAGGTGATGAAGGTGATAAAGGTGATGAAGGTGACGGTCTGGGCTGGTCATCAGCAGGCAGCTCGCTGAATATTTTACATCACATTACATTACATTACATTACATTACATTACATTACATTACATTACATTACATCACATTTAGCAGACGCTTTCATCCAAAGCGACTTACAGAGGAGGACATGAGCTGACACAGAGTAGTTGTTAGTTTGTTAGTTTTAGGCAGGGAAGCATTCTGGACAGAGAAAGGTTTCTACAAGTTGTTTAAAGGTAGAAAGGGATGTTGCTGTTCTTGCAGACGTTGGTCGGTCATTCCACCATTTGGGGCCGACCACAGAGAAGAGTTTAGAGTGACCTCGCTTTGTGAGAGGCGAGGGTACAACTAGACGGTTTGTATGAGCGGAGCGTAACGCCCTGGTCGGGACGTGAGCCTTTAGTAAGACGCTGAGATAGGCAGGGGCAGATCCTGAGGTGGTTTTGTGGGCTAGCGTCAGAGCTTTGTGTTTAACTCTGGCAGCTACAGGCAGCCAGTGCAGGTCACTGAAGAGTGGGGTGACGTGTGACCTTTTTTTCATCCAGGTTGACAGATCAGAGAGACAGGCGGAGATCGTGGTGTCGTCCGGCTGGAACGACAGGTATAACTGTGTCAAGGTCAAAGTCAACAATAATAACTCTGTGTAAGAGACGGACAGAGGAAAAGAGAGGCCCCTAAAAAACACCACATGGGACCCGGGACACCCCGTCCTGCATGAGTCTTTTAGCATACAGTGTAATACATACAAACATTAACACACTTGACAGTGGCGCCGTCCTGGCGGTTCTTGTTTACCCAAATAACCTCAAAGTCCGGATGGACCAAGATAACAGCGAGCGACACAGACAGGATCTGAATGTAAACCATGTGTTTGTAATAGTACTAGTGTTAGTACTAGTATTAGTATTAGTACTAGTACTAGTATTAGTATTACTACTAGTACTAGTATTAGTACTAGTACTAATACTAGTATTAGTATTACTATTAGTACTAGTATTAGTACTAGTATTAGTATTACTATTAGTACTAGTACTAGTATTAGTATTAGTATTACTATTAGTACTAGTACTAGTATTAGTATTAGTACTAGTATTAGTATTACTATTAGTACTAGTATTAGTACTAGTACTAATACTAGTATTAGTATTACTATTAGTACTAGTATTAGTACTAGTACTAATACTAGTACTAGTATTAGTATTACTATTAGTACTAGTAGTAGTACTAGTATTACTATTAGTACTAGTATTAGTATTACTATTAGTACTAGTATTAGTACTAGTATTAGTATTAGTACTAGTATTAGTACTAGTATTAGTATTAGTACTAGTACTAGTATTAGTACTAGTATTAGTACTAGTACTAGTATTAGTACTAGTATTAGTATTAGTACTAGTATTAGTACTAGTATTAGTATTACTATTAGTACTAGTATTAGTACTAGTATTAGTATTAGTATTAGTACTAGTATTAGTACTAGTATTAGTATTAGTATTAGTATTAGTACTAGTATGTAACTATGTGCAGACACCTCGACATGCTGACATATATTCAGCTGGCTCATGATAACTTCATGCACACTCAGCCGTCCTGTTGTTTTTGCAGACTCAGGTTTACACTTTATATAAAGTGAAATAATAATAATAATAATAATAACGTCCAACACTGTTCAGAGTTTAAAGATATAAACTTCATGCTGACGCTCAGTGCTTCAAACTGGACGTGGTGCAGTTTGTCAGTGGCGCCACAGGATGGCGCTCTTTACAACACAAACCCTGAACATGTGGCAGCATAAAAAGAGCGACACGGCGACACCTGGTGGCCTTTAGATGTTAAAGCACCTCTGCGGCTGATGACAGGTCAGGGCGACATGAAACAGTCAAAGATGTTTGAAGAAAAACTCTGACACGGTCTGAGTCGTATAACAAATGTGTTACAATAAGTTAAACGCCTCCAGCTGAATAATGAGACTCTCCTGAACGATGCGTATGAACCGTGGAGGTCATGCAGAACAGTCAAAGTCAACAATAATAACTCTGTAAGAAGGGACAGAGGAAAAGAGAGGCCCCTAAAAAACACCACATGGGACCCGGGACACCCCGTCCTACATGAGTCTTTTAGCATACAGTGTAATACATACATACATTAACACACTTGACAGTGGCGCCGTCCTGGCGGTTCTTGTTTACCCAAATAACCTCAAAGTCCGGATGGACCAAGATAACAGCGAGCGACACAGACAGGATCTGAATGTAAACCATGTGTTTGTAATAGTACTAGTGTTAGTACTAGTATTAGTATTAGTACTAGTACTAGTATGTAACTATGTGCAGACACCTCGTCATGCTGACATATATTCAGCTGGCTCATGATAACTTCACGCACACTCAGCCGTCCTGTTGTTTTTGCAGACTCAGGTTTTTTGCTAGTCAAACATCATGTGGGTGGAAATGTTCTTCATGGCTTTGAGCTGGAGCTGCATGTGAGCGTGTAGAGAAGAAGACGAGCAGTGTAAATGTGGAGGAGCTTCATCCTTCAGGTGATGGAGGCTGTGCAAACATCAGGAGCCTCGGGGCGTCTTCCCCACGTGATGGTGCATCAGGGTGGATGTGTGAGGTTTGAAAGGAGGCGACGTCCCAGCAGAGGTTCAGCCGACCCTCAGTCATGTCCTCCTCCTCCACCCACAGCAGCTACTTGTCCTCCTCCATGAGGAGCTCCACCATGTTGGGCTCCTCCATGTACTCCTCCTCTCCTCGCCGTGGCACCAGCATGGACTCGGGCAGCGCTCGTATCTCTAAGTCCTCCTCCTCCTCCAGTGCTGGAGTGGACAGCATGACTAACCTCCTGAGCGTCATCGACATCTCCACCAGCGAGAAGGCCACCATGCAGAACCTGAACGACCGCCTGGCCTCCTACCTGGAGAAGGTGCGCAAGCTGGAGACGGCCAACGCCGACCTGGAGCTGAAGATCCGACAGTTCCTGGAGAGCAGAGCCAGAACCACCTGAGGAGAACCAGGTTCCTCTGACCGAGACTCTGACTGAGTTTAGTCTGTCAGGCAGGTGGTTGGAGAACGTATAAAAAACAATGACATCAATTTTTACAGTGTAATCATTATTAATAATCATGGTTTGATTCTAGTTTTTGTGGGTTCATGTCTAATGTCTATAGATATATGACATGTATACACATGTATATAAACATGTCATATATCTATAGACACCTGGATAAAGGTCGACGATGGTTCAATGGTGCAGTTGAAGTTTTATTAATAAGTTCTTTTTATTCGTTTACACTGAAACTTGAGGAACTTCAGTCGTGACCGCGAGCGTGTGCAAACTGTAAATATGTAAATATGTAAATATGTAAATATGTTCAGGTTGTATTTGCTTTGTCGTCTGTTAAACACATAAAAAACATTTCAAACTGTTGCAGAGTTTCTTTTAGGTTTTATCAAAGTTTTAAAATCATTTTGACATTTTTACTTATTTTAAGATTTAAACACTTTTTTTTTTCATGTGACGTAATTGAAATTTTTCTTTTTTGACTTTGACTCTGACGATGGCGTCCGTTTGACAAAGCGTTCGTTAATCTGTTCAAGTCTTTCTCGTCCTTCCTGCTCAGATCAACGTCGCTGCTCGAGGAAACGCCGCCCTCATCCTCGCCATCGACAACGCCAAGCTCGCCACCGACGACTTCAGAGTGAAGTGAGTCTGTTTCCTCATCGACGAGTCGAGACTCCGACTTAAAATAATCGGATCTGTTTTTTATCAGGTACGAGAACGAGCTGGCCCTGCATCAGTCGGTGGAGGCCGACATCAGCGGGTTGAAGAGAGTCCTGGAGGAGCTGACCATGACCCGGGCCGACCTGGACATGCAGGCGGAGAGTCTGCGAGCGGAGCTGGTCCAGCTCAAGAGGACCCACGAGGAGGTGAGACCGATGAACGGAGACAGAAAAGAAGCAAAGAAACAAAAAGACAGACGCAGATGTTGTAACTGGGTTCTTCCTGCAGGACCTGCTGGCTCTGAGGGCCCAGATGGGCGGTCAGGTCAACGTGGAGGTGGACGCCGCTCCTCAGGAGGACCTGTCCGCCGTCATGGCCGGAATCAGAGAACACTACGAGACCGTCGCCAGCAAGAACCGCAGAGACCTGGAGGCCTGGTTCCAGGCCAAGGTGAGTGCTTTTTCCTGCTCTGAACACGGTGACTGCTGCCCCCTACTGTCCAACACCAGGTTCTGCTCAGCAGATAACTGGACCTGATATCTGATCAATGACATTATTGATACTTGATGCTCCACAGTCGGCCGAGCTGAACAAAGAGGTGGCCGTGAGCACGGAGACCCTGCAGACGTCCAAGTCCGAGATCGGAGAGCTCAGACGAACTCTTCAGACTCTGGAGATCAAACTGCAGGCTCAGATCAGCAAGGTGAGACCAGACGTAGATCCAGATCAGTTCTATATATCAAACTCTGTATTAGAGTCAAACAGCACCTGTTGAACCCGGCTCACCTGACTGTCCTCGTCCTCCTGAACAGAAAGGAGCTGTGGAGGGAACTCTGGCTGAGACCAGGTCCCGTTACGCCAACATGCTGGCAGGTTACCAGATGCAGGTCGGAGGTCTGGAGGATCAGCTGGCTCAGCTGAGAGCCGACCTGGAGAAGCAGAGGATCCAGTACAATGAACTGCTGGACATCAAGACCCGGCTGGAGATGGAGATCGCCGAGTACAGGAGGCTGCTGGACGGAGACACCGAGAGGTGAGCAGAGGAAACACCTCAGAGAAACCTTCATCTCTTTTTCCAGCTCAAATCTGAAACTTCCACTCTGTGTTCCAGCCGCTCCGTGACCACCACCAGGACCACCAGGGTGGTGACCATCGTGCAGGAAGTGGACGCCTCTGGAGACGTGGTGACCAGCAGCTCCAGTTAGTCCAGAAACAACAAGACGGGCTGTGAACTGAGTCTGTGTGCAGAGGGTCAATAAAATGAAGTCTGACGTCATCTCTGTGGTTTTGATTCACGCTGACACGTCGATCCAAACATTTCACATCGATCACTGATCAGGAAACATTTAGAAAAAAAAGCAATGACTTACTGAAAGAGTTCCGCATCATAGAAACGTGAAGATGGCACCAACATGATCAAACTGAATCATGTTTAGAATTTATGATCATGTTTTATAAATCTCCACAAGGTGGCGCTAAAGTGTTTTCAGTCCAGTTCAACATGGAGCGTTATGAAGAAGATTTGTTCAGGTCTGATCATGTCTGCATGATGTTACGTCACCACATCCTCACATACACAAACACTGCACGCTGCAGCGACGTCACCAACAAGAACTACAAACTGTCCTGAGGTTCACGAGGTCCCGCGTGGCCTTGAGGTCCCGTGTGGCCTTGAGGTGTCGGTCAAATGTCGGTTCAGTGTCGGTCCAGTGTCAGTTCTGTGGTTCTGAGGTCCCGCGTGGTCTCGAGGTCCCGCGTGGCCTCGAGGTCCCGCGTGGCCTCGAGGTCCCGCGTGGCCTCGAGGTCCCGTGTGGCCTCGAGGTCCTCAGCAGTATCAGTTGTTGGTCTCTGGTTGGGAACAGTAGGTGCCAGTCTATCTCCACACTGTGGTGTCCAGGGTCACAGAGACCTGTTGCTGCCTTCATAGACATCATAGATAGCTTGTTGTTGTAAACAGACATGTGTGTCTCCAGACTAGAACATGCTGACAGTAACACCTCCATGGGTAAAGACATTCTCTGTGACTCATTCTGGGCGTGTAGTATTTGTGCTGTTATCTTGGGGTTTAAAGTCGATCCACCAGGATGAGTTGGGCACAATGTGAGACCGACTCAGGCACTTCTGATCAACTCTGACAGTGTCTCTGATTCAATAAATAAAACAGCATCAGACACCAGAGGCTGCTGAACACTCTGAACTCCTGACCTTTGACCTTTGACCTCTGACCTTTGACCTTTGACTTCTCCACAACAACACCAGCCACTAAGGGACTGCTGGACCAGTACCAGAACCTACATGACGACTTCTCTGTGCAGCATTAAATGAATGCAGCATATTCATGAGTATTAATGTTTGTCTCATCTTCTGCTTCGTCCTAATGCAGTGGTTCCCAAACTTTTTCTGCAGGGCCCCCCTTTCTGAAGATTAGAATATTTTCGAGCCCCCCCACACTGACACAAACACACAAATCCTTTGTTTCTAAACTCCACTGGACTTTACTTAACATTGTAAGTCATACAAAATGGCAACTTCTTCCTGAACAAAACAAAAAAAAAAGACAAATCACCTTTACAATTATTAAAAGTGACACTGCATCATGTATCATAAAATTTTACCATGTAATGGTGTTCATGGCTTTCAACACATCTTCTTATAAACTCCATACCTGCATGAAAGTGGCCTTTTACACTTTACCAGCTCTCTGAGGAAAATAACAAAATCCTGAACATTTAACTCTGCAAAAACTGCACCTTTTATGTCCACATCTTTTCAGTGACTGGTGTGGGCTTGCTTCATGCTGCAGATCTTCTCAAATCGGGGCTGCAGCTGTGAGACTGCTACTCTTAGTTCATTTTCAATGTCCAGCTTTGATCTGTATTTAGTCTTGATGGAGGCCACAGCAGAAAAACCTATCTCACATAGGTAAGACGTGGCAAATGGAAGGAGTGTGGCCAGAGCTCTTTTGCCTAGCAGTGGGAAATCTTTCTCCACTCCAATCCAAAATGCAGCTAGTGTCTTAGACTTAAACTCCAGCCTCATTATTGAATCAGAGGTGACATCAATGAACTGTTCATTCTCTGTAGTGCTGAATTCGGCAGGTGGTGTTGCACTAAAGGGGTCTCGGATCCAGTCATATTGTGTAGGATCCTGCACTGGGAAGTACCTCTGGAAATGCTTTTGGAGGGCAGAGATGTGAGCTTTCATGCATGGGATCACTGTGTTCTGCAGCTTGTTGACCTCAATGAATGACTTCAGGTTCTCAAACGAGTCTATATTTCCCTCTGTAACTCGCTGCTCCCACATCTCAAGCTTTCTTGTGAATGATGTGATTTTATCTGCCAGATGTGGAAGGTGTGTGTCGCTGCCCTGCATCTGCAGATTTAGCTCATTGAGTTTTTGAAACATGTCACTGAGGTACGCAAGTTTCATGAGGAACTTGTTGTTGTTAAACGTGTGGGCAAGTTCATTTTTCTCCTCCTCCAAAAGATGCGGATCTCATCCCGCAGTTCAAAGACCCTGGATAAAACCTTCCCACGTGACAGCCATCGGGACTCGCTGTGAAACAGAACAGCTGTGTGGTCGGAGCCCATTTCCTCACACAGTGCAGAGAAAATACGTGCTTTGACAGGTCGTGTTTTAATGTAGTTCACTGTAGTGATGACGTCCGTCATGACATCGTGCAGGTCGGGACTCAGCTGTTTAGACGCCAGCGCCTCTCGGTGTATCATACAGTGTGTCCACTGCACGTTAGGGGAGACGCGCTTGATGAGCGCTTGCAGCCCCCCTCTTCTCCCAGCCATGGCCTGAGCCCCGTCTGTGCAGATCCCCACACAGTCCTCCCATTTCAGATCGGCCTCTCTCAAGTAGGTGTCAATTATTTTAAACAGTTCGTCTGCAGTGGCTCTGCTCGTCACTTGTTTGCAGAAAAGCAAATCCTCCCTCAAATCATCGGCATCAATGAATCTGACGTATGTTATCAATAAGCAGTCTTTATTACTATCAGTCGCCTCATCCATCTGCAGAGCAAAGCGTCGGTCCCGTATCTTGTCATTTAGCTGCTCTTCTATGTCCTTTGACATATCATAAATACGCCTTGAGATAGTATTGTTTGAGAGAGGAATGGCCTTTAGCTTGCTGGCAGTGGCTACGTCGATCATAGTTGAGACCATGTCGATCGCAGAGGGAAGTATTAATTCCTCGGCTATAGTGTGTGGCTTTTTACACTGAGCAACTCTGTAGGCAACTTTGTAGGAGGCGAGCTGAGCATTTGCAGGCAGGGATGCTGCTTTAGTAAAGCGACTCTGCTGTGCACGACAGTGTGTGAGTTTTTTTCTGAAGAACTCCACCGGCTTGTCTTTGTGCTCGGGTTGTGTTGTCTCCAAGTGGCGTTTTAATTTGTTCGGCGTCAGACTGTCGCGAGCTAGTATTTTTAGACACACAACACACTGTGGTCTTTCCTCCTTACCCACTGTTGTGCTGGTGAAGCCGAGTGCGAGATATGCCTCGTCATATTTTCTTGTCTTTGCTTTTGAAGTTGCTACATTTGGTGAAGATTCATAATCTGGTTTGCGTTTAGCTGGGAGCGCTGTCACAAACTTGTCCATGCTGTTATGCTAGCATTGTAACTAACTAGTCATTCATTTAGCCGTAGCCTTGCCGCGCCCCCCCTGCAATACCTCCGCGCCCCCCCTAGGGGGCGCGCCCCCCAGTTTGGGAACCACTGTCCTAATGGATTTACATTGAAACCTTTGGGAACCACACATGCAGATACCATCCGTCACACAAAGACACGGCGGTCTGAACCAGAACTCTGTAAACCGTCTAGTTGTACCCTCGCCTCTCACAAAGCGAGGTCACTCTAAACTCTTCTCTGTGGTCGTCCCCAAATGGTGGAATGACCGACCAACGTCTGCAAGAACAGCAACATCCCTTTCTACCTTTAAACAACTTGTAGAAACCTTTCTCTGTCCAGAATGCTTCCCTGCCTAAAACTAACAAACTAACAACTACTCTGTGTCAGCTTATGTCCTCCTCTGTAAGTCGCTTTGGATGAAAGCCTCTGCTAAATGTGATGTAATGTCATGTCATGTCATGTCATGTCATGTCATGTCATGTCATGTCATGTCATGTCCTCTGGTCCGATGTCGTTCATGGTTGTTGGTGTTTGAGCTGCTGCTAACTGAACCTTTATATTTATCTGTCCATATTTTTATTAGACTTTACTTTTATTCTGTTTTTCTGATTTATGATGAATCAAAACCACAGAGATGACGTCAGACTTCATTTTATTGACCCTCTGCACACAGACTCAGTTCACAGCCCGTCTTGTTGTTTCTGGACTAACTGGAGCTGCTGGTCACCACGTTTCCAGAGGCGTCCACTTCCTGCACGATGGTCACCACCCTGGTGGTCCTGGTGGTGGTCACGGAGCGGCTGGAACACAGAGTGGAAGTTTCAGATTTGAGCTGGAAAAAGAGATGAAGGTTTCTCTGAGGTGTTTCCTCTGCTCACCTCTCGGTGTCTCCGTCCAGCAGCCTCCTGTACTCGGCGATCTCCATCTCCAGCCGGGTCTTGATGTCCAGCAGTTCATTGTACTGGATCCTCTGCTTCTCCAGGTCGGCTCTCAGCTGAGCCAGCTGATCCTCCAGACCTCCGACCTGCATCTGGTAACCTGCCAGCATGTTGGCGTAACGGGACCTGGTCTCAGCCAGAGTTCCCTCCACAGCTCCTTTCTGTTCAGGAGGACGAGGACAGTCAGGTGAGCCGGGTTCAACAGGTGCTGTTTGACTCTAATACAGAGTTTGATATATAGAACTGATCTGGATCTACGTCTGGTCTCACCTTGCTGATCTGAGCCTGCAGTTTGATCTCCAGAGTCTGAAGAGTTCGTCTGAGCTCTCCGATCTCGGACTTGGACGTCTGCAGGGTCTCCGTGCTCACGGCCACCTCTTTGTTCAGCTCGGCCGACTGTGGAGCATCAAGTATCAATAATGTCATTGATCAGATATCAGGTCCAGTTATCTGCTGAGCAGAACCTGGTGTTGGACAGTAGGGGGCAGCAGTCACCGTGTTCAGAGCAGGAAACAGCACTCACCTTGGCCTGGAACCAGGCCTCCAGGTCTCTGCGGTTCTTGCTGGCGACGGTCTCGTAGTGTTCTCTGATTCCGGCCATGACGGCGGACAGGTCCTCCTGAGGAGCGGCGTCCACCTCCACGTTGACCTGACCGCCCATCTGGGCCCTCAGAGCCAGCAGGTCCTGCAGGAAGAACCCAGTTACAACATCTGCGTCTGTCTTTTTGTTTCTTTGCTTCTTTTCTGTCTCCGTTCATCGGTCTCACCTCCTCGTGGGTCCTCTTGAGCTGGACCAGCTCCGCTCTCAGACTCTCCGCCTGCATGTCCAGGTCGGCCCGGGTCATGGTCAGCTCCTCCAGGACTCTCTTCAACCCGCTGATGTCGGCCTCCACCGACTGATGCAGGGCCAGCTCGTTCTCGTACCTGATAAAAAACAGATCCGATTATTTTAAGTCAGCGTCTCGACTCGTCGATGAGGAAACAGACTCACTTCACTCTGAAGTCGTCGGTGGCGAGCTTGGCGTTGTCGATGGCGAGGATGAGGGCGGCGTTTCCTCGAGCAGCGACGTTGATCTGAGCAAAGTCAAAAGTTTTTTAACGATCTTAAGACTTAAATGAACTAATAACGATCAAACTGACTAAAATCAAATTAAAAGATAAAAGCCGAGAACTTAAATAATTAAAAATAAAAAACAAAAAGGAAAAGTTATCAGAGGTCTGATGACGTCACCTGTGGACACCTGACCCCGCCCCCTTCCCACCTGTACAGGTAACCAGGTTTCTGTCCCTACAGTTCAAACACACTTTGTATTTACTTTGTATTTATTAAAATGTTTCTGTCAGGTTTGTCATTCACACACGGCTGCTCTCTGCCTGCTCGTATCATCTGGTCTGTGCTGGTCTCACCTGGTCCTGCATGTCCTTGATGCGGACGCTGAAGCCGCAGAAGTCGTGAGACTCTGGTGCAGCTCTGCTCTCCAGGAACTGTCGGATCTTCAGCTCCAGGTCGGCGTTGGCCTTCTCCAGGCTGCGCACCTTCTCCAGGTAGGAGGCCAGGCGGTCGTTCAGGTTCTGCATGGTGGCCTTCTCGCTGGTGGAGACATTGATGGCGTCAGACAGGTTGAAGCCACCAGCACCAGAACCAGCTGCAGACCCGACACTGAAGGAGGACTTGGAGACACGAACTCCGGAGCCTCCGGCTCCTCCGTAGACGCTCCCGGATCCCAGGCTGCTGCGGCGAGAGGAGGCCGTCATGGAGGAGGACAGGTAGCTGCTGCGGTTGGAGAATGAAGACATGGCTGAGGCGGCTCTGAGCAGAGAGTGAAGACTGCTGGGACCTCGGCTCCTTTTATACCTGGAAACAGGTGCTGGGGTGAGGGCGTGATCTGTCGGGCTGGGATGCCAAACATGCCGGGGGAGGTGCAGCGTGGCCCCGGGCCGGAGAGCAAACAGGTCTGAGGGGAGGAGGTGAGGTCCAGCAGGTTCGGTCGGTTTAGAACATCTCAACACTTTCTCTGCTCCCTGTCCTGAGGGCCCCCCAGAGGTGAGGGCCACGTCTGAGAGGGGCCCAACACCTGATGATCCGGTCCTGATGGAGCCTGAGGACCGAGAGATATTTTCACACTCATTCCTTCTTCCTGCGACTCGATGACTCGATGTTAGGACGGAGAAGCAAAGACGTAAACCTGGTTTAACGTTGTTCCGAAGATTCATCATTGAAACAACTGACGACACATTAAAATTAAAGCTGCTGATTCAATGACACCGGTCCAGTGTCGGTCCAGTGTCGGTTCAGTGTCGGTCCAGTGTCGGTCCAGTGTCGGTCCAGTGTCGGTCCAGTGTCGGTCCAGTGTCGGTCCAGTGTCGGTTCAGTGTCGGTCTAGTGTCGGTCCAGTGTCGATCCAGTGTCGGTCCAGTGTCGGTCCAGTGTCGGTTCAGTGTCGGTTCAGTGTCGGTCCAGTGTCGGTCCAGTGTCGGTTCAGTGTCGGTCCAGTGTCGGTCCAGTGTCGGTTCAGTGTCGGTTCAGTGTCGGTCCAGTGTCGGTCCAGTGTCGGTCCAGTGTCGGTTCAGTGTCGGTCCAGTGTCGGTCCAGTGTCGGTCTAGTGTCGGTTCAGTGTCGGTCCAGTGTCGGTCCAGTGTCGGTCCAGTGTCGGTCTAGTGTCGGTCCAGTGTGGGTCCAGTGTGGGTCCAGTGTCGGTTCAGTGTCGGTTCAGTGTCGGTCCAGTGTCGGTTCAGTGTCGGTCTAGTGTCGGTCCAGTGTCGGTCCAGTGTCGGTCCAGTGTCGGTTCAGTGTCGGTCCAGTGTCGGTCCAGTGTCGGTTCAGTGTCGGTCCAGTGTCGGTTTAGTGTCGGTTCAGTGTCGGTTCAGTGTCGGTCCAGTGTCGGTTCAGTGTCGGTTCTGTGTCGGTCCAGTGTCGGTCCAGTGTCGATCCAGTGTCGGTCCAGTGTCGGTCCAGTGTCGGTCCAGTGTCGGTTCAGTGTCGGTCCAGTGTCGGTCCAGTGTCGGTTCAGTGTCGGTTCAGTGTCGGTCTAGTGTCGGTTCAGTGTCGGTCCAGTGTCGGTTCAGTGTCGGTCCAGTGTCGGTTCAGTGTCGGTTCTGTGTCGGTCCAGTGTCGGTCCAGTGTCGGTTCTGTGTCGGTCTAGTGTCGGTTCAGTGTCGGTCCAGTGTCGGTCTAGTGTCGGTTCAGTGTCGGTCCAGTGTCGGTTCAGTGTCGGTCCAGTGTCGGTCCAGTGTCGGTTCTGTGTCGGTCTAGTGTCGGTCCAGTGTCGGTCCAGTGTCGGTTCAGTGTCGGTCCAGTGTCGGTCCAGTGTCGGGCCAGTGTCGGTTCAGTGTCGGTTCAGTGTCGGTCTAGTGTCGGTTCAGTGTCGGTTCTGTGTCGGTCCAGTGTCGGTCCAGTGTCGGTCCAGTGTCGGTCCAGTGTCGGGCCAGTGTCGGTTCAGTGTCGGTCCAGTGTCGGTCTAGTGTCGGTTCAGTGTCGGTCCAGTGTCGGTTCTGTGTCGGTTCTGTGTCGGTTCAGTGTCGGTTCTGTGTCGGTCCAGTGTCGGTCCAGTGTCGGTTCTGTGTCGGTCCAGTGTCGGTCCAGTGTCGGTCCAGTGTCGGTTCAGTGTCGGTCCAGTGTCGGTCCAGTGTCGGTTCTGTGTCGGTTCTGTGTCGGTCTGCTATCCTTTCACCGACCCAAAGACGTCAAACTAACTGGAACTGTTTCAGGTCTTGCAGTGCCTCGATGAACCCGCGGCCTGGGCCCACTCGACCATGCTGAAGGCTGGTTATAAGATTCGGGTCTGGGTCTGGGTCAGGCGGGCTGACAGGGCTGGTACCAGCTGGAGGGACTGAAGATGTGTTTAAATGAGTCCGGTTCAGTTTCAGCTTGGGTTTTTTGTACGAGCAGAACGACTGACCTGAAAAATGAAAGCTGGCACTTCACCGCCCGATAAAGACACGAATTATTAAAGTTGTTTGAACCTTTCATTTATTTTTACGACTTCCTGTTAGTGAAACTTGATTTACACACCTGACGAGCAGAAACGGAATCTCACCTGTCCTGTTTCTGGTCCTGGTCCTTAAACGCCTCGCAGCCACAGCTCTCAGATCAGAGCGAGGCGTTCAGGGACAGATTGTTTGATAGAGTCTAAAAGCAGAAACGTTACCGTTAGAGACGTTACAGCCGCAGCAGAAACACGACAAAGACAAAAAACTTCTTAAATATTAAAAACTGAATCTGCAGCCTCAGATCTTCAGGCCCAACCACGGTATCTTTAGTCCAGAACCAGAACCAGCAGAGTCCTGACTGCATTTTAACTGCATCATTCATTTATTACTTTGTTTGAATATTTTTTTAATAAACTCACTAAAGTCTGTTTGCACTTTGAGCTCAGCTAGTTCAGCTGAAACCAGATCAGTCCAGATGTGGACAGACTGGCTGAACCGGTTCAGACTGAATCTGACAGACTTCACATGGAAACAGGTTCACTCTGACGCTGATCCATGAAGTCCATAAAGTCCATAAAGTCCATAAAGTCCTGACTGTTCTGCTCTGTGTGATTCACTAACAGCTTTTCTTTCATTTCTTTTGTGGTTCAGGTTGTTTCCCCTGAAACGTTTGTCACTGAGGCAGCATCGAGCTGGTGTGGACTCTTTACAAACTTGATCCATTTACCAACAAACTGAATTTGGTTGAATTTGGATCTTTAAATTCAAACTTCTGCCCTTTGTCTTCATCTGCTGCCTAAAAGATGCCACAGCTTTTATTTTGAAGGCAGAAGGAAGTCTTAAAGCCGACCTGCAGACAAGACCATGGATCATGGATAATAAGAGATAAACACGTTTATAATAATTCACTCATGCATGATCTTTAATGATCTGTTTTATGTTCCTGATGCTGGAGCTGGTTCTGGATCAGAAACAGTTGGACCTGACACAGAGTTCCCCTGTTTAAACTTTTGTTAACTGGTTGTCTGAACGTTGTCTGAATGTTAGTTATTGGTTTGATTAATGGTTGTGTATTGATTACAGATCAGATTCATTATCAGCTGATTGTTTTTAAACTACTTTATGAAAATGTTCATGTTTGGTTCAGGTGACAAACGTTGATGTAACGTTAATATTAGAACAGTTTAGAGTAGTGCTGTCAAAATTAACGCGTTAAGTTTTTCGATTCATTTTAAACAATTAACACAGAAAAAAAAATTTACGCAATTAACGTGGTTTTGTTCACGGCTGACCCAAAACCTTTTGGACGTGGCAGAGTGGAGCTTTGTTTCCCAGATTTATTAGTGTGTGTGTGTGAATGGCTGAATAAGTGGCATCATGCCCACAGCTGACACCGGCCCTGCGTGTTTCAGTTTATCTGCCACATCCAATATGGCGGCGCGTTAACGTATCGCAGCAAAGATGGATGAGGACTTTTAGGGGGAACATTTCATTTTAAAAAGTTGCCCGACGGCTCGTTGGACAAAAACAAGTTAATTTGAATTTAAATTCCGCAGAGGAAACACGACTTTAACATTTCACCTGAAAGCAAACACCCAGTCTGCTCTGCAGGAGTGTTTGCACTGTGCATGTGTCACCTTAAGCCAATAACATGAATGAATTTAAATAAACGTTCTCTGTGTTTATTCTACATTAATTTCATCATTTTACATAAATACATATTCATTATAAGCGTCAGTCTCAGAAAAATGCAATTAATTGATACATTTATTGATAAATTAATCGTGATTAATTACAGAATTTTTTGAGATTAATTAGTTTATTTTTTTTAATCGATTGACAGCCCTAGTTTAAAGTGTCCGTGCTGTTATTCTCTATATCAGCATTCATGGACTGACTCTCATCCAATCAGAGTGCTCTATCTGTGCTGATATGATAATATATGATATGATATGATATGATGTAATGTGATGTAATATAATATAATATGATATGATGTGATGTGATGTGTTGTGATATAATATGATGTGATGTAATGAGAGAACACAGAAACATGTTTCAGTTCATCACACGTGTTTTATTCATGTTGTTCTCAGATGAACGGTTCGCAGCGTGGTGACGGACGTTGGCCGGCTCAGTGGGTCTCGGAGACGACCTCTCCGTCCACGATCTCTTTGGTGACGATCACAACTTTACGCGTTGTTGTTGTTGTGGAAGTCGGCCTGCAGGAAAACATTTGATTTAATTGTACCAAAGAATTAAATGTAATCGTGCGCATTATTATAAACTTTTATATTTGTTTTTGTTGTTCCAGTATTATCCCAGCATGCACTGGTCCACTCACGTGAGCAGCTCTCCGTCCAGCAGCCTCCTGTACTCGGCGATCTCCATCTCCAGTCTGGTCTTGATGTCCAGCAGAGCCTGGTACTCCTGTCCCTGACGCTCCAGGTCGGCTCTCAGCTGGGCCAGCTGGTTCTCCAGGCCGGTCACCTGCCTCTGATACCCTGTCAGCATGTTGCTGTACCGGGCCTGGGTGTCGGCGAGGGTTCCCTCCAGTGACGCTTTCTAAAGAGGAAACAGTGTTAGCAGGTTTACAGTCCGCGCTGATTCATGAAAAAACACAAAGAAAAGTTTGAGACCCACCATGCTGAGCTGACTTTGGAGTTCGATCTCCAGGCCCTGCAGGGAGCGTTTGACCTCTGTGACCTCCGAGCGTGAAGTCTGAAGAGTCTCTGTGCTCACCGCGACCTCCTTATTGAGCTCCTCGGACTGCAGAAACAAAAGTCTGATTCAGTGTCACGCTGAGAAATCAGCCTGTACGCAGACGACACTCTGCTGTTTGATTTCACATGTTTTATTTTTTATATATTGCATTGACTTAATCAGCCCTGCAGAGATTCAAAGTGATGCATTTAAATATTTTATTATCGCGTTTATGTGAAATAAACCGGACCAGAAAACTTTACATATCTGCAGTTCCACTCATTACCACTAGATGCTGCTAGAAACCCCCTAACTGCATGGAAGTGAATGAGAAAACAAAGAAGTTTTCCCTGGAAATAAAAAGTCATCAGGGAGACATTTCAATGTTTGTTATATACTCACCTTGGCCTGGAACCAGGCCTCCAGGTCTCTGCGGTTCTTGCTGGCGACGGTCTCGTAGTGTTCTCTGATTCCGGCCATGACGGCGGACAGGTCCTGCTGAGGAGCGGCGTCCACCTCCAC
>CM014100.1:0-44592 GCA_004119915.2 Collichthys lucidus | reverse complement strand
GTGTGTGTGTGTGTGTGTGTTGTGTGTGTGTGTGTGTGTGTGTGTGTGTGTGTGTGTGTGTGTGTGTGTGTGTGTGTGTGGACTCTCTCCTGCCCTCTGTTGGACTCTTTGTTTTATTTCAACATCCAAAAATCACTAAACAACTTTTATTTTGAAACTTCTCTGTCGGTTCTGAGTCTGACCGGACTTACTTTTACCGAGTACTTCCTCAGTGTGTATCAGTACCTTTACCGAGTACTTCGTCAGTGTGTATCAGTACTTTTACCGAGAGTACTTCCTCAGTGTGTATCAGTACTTTTACCGAGTACTTCGTCAGTGTGTATCAGTACTTTTACCGAGTACTTCCTCAGTGTGTATCAGTACTTTTACGAGAGTATTCCTCAGTGTGTATCAGTACTTTTACCGAGTACTTCGTCAGTGTGTATCAGTACTTTTACCGAGTACTTCGTCAGTGTGTATCAGTACTTTTACCGAGTACTTCCTCAGTGTGTATCAGTACTTTTACCGAGTACTTCCTCAGTGTGTATCAGTACCTTTACCGAGTACTTCCTCAGTGTGTATCAGTACCTTTACCGAGTACTTCCTCAGTGTGTATCAGTACCTTTACCGAGTACTTCCTCAGTGTGTATCAGTACTTTTACCGAGTACTTCCTCAGTGTGTATCAGTACCTTTACCGAGTACTTCGTCAGTGTGTATCAGTACTTTTACCGAGTACTTCCTCAGTGTGTATCAGTACTTTTACCGAGCACTTCCTCAGTGTGTATCAGTACTTTTACCGAGCACTTCCTCAGTGTGTATCAGTACTTTTACCGAGTACTTCCTCAGTGTGTATCAGTACCTTTACCGAGTACTTCGTCAGTGTGTATCAGTACTTTTACCGAGTACTCCCTCAGTGTGTATCAGTACTTTTACCGAGTACTTCGTCAGTGTGTATCAGTACTTTTACCGAGTACTTCCTCAGTGTGTATCAGTACTTTTACCGAGTACTTCCTCAGTGTGTATCAGTACTTTTACCGAGTACTTCCTCAGTGTGTATCAGTACTTTTACCGAGTACTTCCTCAGTGTGTATCAGTACTTTTACCGAGTACTTCCTCTTCCCCTCGCAGGTCGCCACTCGTCTGCCTCGATGCTTCATCGTCTCTTGACTCTTCCGTCTCAGCTGCTGGACGATGATGACGACGCCGCTGGCGCCGCCAACGAGTCGCTGGTCACTATGGCGACCGATGGCGCCAACGACCGCCAAGATGGCGTCGAGCCCCCCGGCCGGACCTGTCCGTCGCCCTGGACGACCAGGGAGGAGGAGGAAGAGGAGGAGGAAGAAGAGGAGGAGGGGGAGGACAAAGGGAGGAAGGTGAGGGAGGAGAAACGACGACACGATATTTTAATTTTAAAACAATGAAACATTCATCAGCTGATTGTGACTTCCTGTCTGTGTGCAGAAGAAGCGGCGCCGGGTGTGGTCGGAGTGCGAGGAGTGCGGGCGGAGGTTCAGTCGGATGTCGCTCCTGAAGGCTCACCGTCAGACTCACGTCACCGAAAACGCCGCCACAGACGCGTCGTCCCCGCCGCCGCCGCCTGCCAGTACCGCCACGGCGCTGCGCTGTTCAGAGTGCGGGAAGAGGTTCTCCTCAGCGACCCGCCTCCAGAGCCACATCCGGACCCAGCACTGAACCGGACCTGAACCCGGCACGATGGAGCCGGTCACCTGGGTGGAACTGGAAACAGAAAAGGGATCAACAGAGTTCAGGTCCGGACCATCAGAAGGGAAGATCCACAGACCAGAACCAGAGACCAGAACCAGAACCCATTAAAGGGACACATCCGGATCTGAGTTGGACCTGAAGAAACCAAACAAACGGTACGCAGGCGAGACCGGCTGCAGACTCTTAGACAATTATGCTTTTACTTTGAAATGGAACAGGAAGTTGACTCATTTCACTTCCTGTCGACTAACGAGTTTTATAATTAAACGTCTCGTCAAAATATTTAAATATCGATAAATCGATCGACCCTCTCGTCATCGTCACACGTCCAATCAGAGTTCAATGATTCAAATGTTTGATGGATCTGATGAGAGATTCAGAGGAGCGGAGGACTTAACGAGGAGGAGGCCTCAGATCAGACCACGGGGAAGAACCTCCTCCTTCCCCGTGGTCTGCTCCTCCTCCTCCTCCTCCTGCTCCTCCTCCTCCTCCTGCTCCTGTAATATATGTAGACTCCTCCTCATCGACAGGAAGCCGGCTGCTACAGGTGAGTTTCTGTCTGCAGATGAATTTTTGTTTTGTTTTTTGCAATAAGCTCATCACACCTCGTGGACCGGGTCGCCCCGTGGACCGGCTCCCCTCATGAGCCTGGTTATCGTCTTCTGGTTTTGGTCGTTCTTCTTCGTGGATGTGCAGCGTGGTCGCTCACAGACGTGACCTTTGGTTTTTCTACCTGTTTGTTTTCAAAGTGCTCTTCAGCGTTTCTTTTTCTTTTTGGATTCTCGTCAGCTGTGTCTTTGTCGTCGTGTTTTTTTGGACGATCTTCGCGGCTCGAACAGGAAACGTTGTTTGGACTCATCGAATGTGAATCTCAGCGGTTTTTATCCTTTTTTACGTTGTACAGTTTTTACTTTTCAGACAGAACTGATGATGAAGAAACGAGAGAACAGAGAGAGAGGAAGGTTTTTAAATCTGACTGTGCTCCTTCCTTCGTTCCTTCCTTCATCCCTGCTCGTTCCTTGGTCCAGTTCGGTTCAGTAACCTCATGTCGACACAGATACCTCCTGACCAAACAGACGTGTTTGTTTCTGCAGCTTTGACTCGGTTCTCTTTTCTTTGCTTCAGTTCATCTGATCCGTACGGAAGCTCGTTAGTGCCAAGAAACAAAAATATAAACTGATGAAAACAATGAATTAAAATGTGAGAATCATGAGATACAAAGATTCTTAACCTCTCGCCTGTTTTCATCTTTCATAGGCGTGTCAGATATTATTAGACAAATATTGTTGAGTCCAAACTTTTAAAGTTACAAAACTTTAAAGTTTGGAAATAAAAACAAACATTCAACGTTGAATCAGCGACTTAAAGAAACTGGTTCACATTCAGCATCTCATAATTTTGACACAAAGTTTAAATTGAATCGTTGGATCTTTGCGTGTGGCAGAAACGAGCTTCCATCAGGTTCGAATATTTAATCAAGTGTGTGATCAGCTGATGTTTAAAATCATGAAGATTTGAAAGACGTTCATCAGAGATCTTTAAAAGTTTATTCAGTTTAATATTCGAGATCGCCGTTTGTTTTGTTTTGTCTGAACTGCAGGACCAATCAGAAGCTCCGCTGAAGTGCAGGTCAAACAGGTTCCTGAACGCCTCGCGCTCATGACATGTGGCTCAGTACTCGATTTAAATATTTGTCTGAGCATGAATTAAGTTATTAACACAGAAATAGTAAGTCATGATCTTCTCACATCCAGTCAGAGTTTATTCCATTATCACACGGTAATCTAAAATTCAAGTTTAACAGACGTCACATCGCGTGTCCGTTAACGATCAAAACACTCAACCCGTTTTTATATGAATCATTCCTGCCGCTTCATCCGTCTGTGTCGTACTCTGTAGTACTCTGTAGTACTCTGTAGTACTCTGGCTCCATCGTTCGTAGTACTCGTACATCAGGATGAGATGGAGGGATGGATGTTGACGGATGTTGACGGAGGATCAGTTGACGGATAAATCTCTCTGCTTCTGCTCCGCGATGCTTCAGCATGAACAATCAGCCGTCTCCGTTTAACGCTTTGTAAATATGCCAATTTTTTTTTTTACTCGTTTTAACATTTTCAAGCAATATGAAGTGGAAACTGCTCGCCGGCCGGAGTTTGATGACGGCGGCTGGTGAGACGTCAGACGAACAAAATAAAAATATCAGGTTTCGTGTCGTGGATGATGAAGCTGGCCTCCTGCAGTCGGATCAAACTTTAAACTCTGATTCAAACGATGATTAATTAATTAATTTCCTGCCCTTTGCTTAAACGATAAAGCTCGCTTTGCTTCGCTAACATCTGAATTACTCAACCACTTTTCTGCCAACGCAGCGTCGTCTTCATCTGTTGCACTGTTCAGCCTCCATACCTCATTTCAGTGTTTGACTTTTCCACACAAACCTCATTACCTCAGCAGACGTTGATATATATGTATATGTATGTATGACTACATATATACATATATACATATATATATATTTGACTACAGTGATGTTTTGATTTTTTCTGTTTCTGGATGCGTCTCAGCTTCTTTTTTTTTCCTTTTTTTTTTTGTCTGTCGGGTCAAAAACCACAAAACTGCAAAACGAAAAAGCTTCTCAGGTTTGAAGACGGAGTCAGAGTCCGTCAGATATTTTACAGAACCGGGTTAAACAGGTCGATCAGAGCCCAACAGGAGGCATCGATGTATGGAAGCCCAGAGAGGCCAAAACAAGGAGCGCTGGTGGAAAACCTGGGAATGGCAAAAATAATGAGATACGGAGTCAAAACACTGACTTTATTTTGAGATAATAGGTTAACTTCAGTTTTACCTTCTCGTCATTTTTATTGTCACGGCCTCAGTTTTTGGTCTGAGCGGGCTTCCGTACTCAACATCAACAACGATCTTTGGTGTTTAACTGATTTGAAACTTTGTTACAACAAATGAAATATTTGAACAGTTTTTAGGCTGATTGACAGGTTTTCAAAATAAAAGAAACTGTTGCACTTTTAAATTAAATTATCATGAAGCGCTTGAAAGGGAAAAGGAGAAAAAGCCAAACAAATACAAGACAATAGAATTAAAAGTCGATGACGACGTCAAGTGGAGAGAATAGAAACGTAAACACATAAAATAATTCTTGCTGCTGCCGCATCGAAGTGTAAAACGCACAACAAATAAGTCGATTATTGAGACGGGACAGCTGCTTCACTGTGTACAGATCATTATTATTATTATCCTGACAGCATCATGTGACCTGTTAACCAATCAGTGCTCCTCCTGTCTTTGTTTACGAAACCATACAAGAGAGGGAAATGTGTCTGGATGAAAATACAAAAAGGGAAATTTACGAAATCCAAAACCAAGCGTGCATTCAAACATCAGCCAAAAAACAAAATGTTAAATACAGGCACGCAAAGCACTTTGAGGTGTAAGTATGGAAGTACACGAGCTGAGACAGCATTTGACTGACAGTTATAATAATCTTAAAAATGTTTCAGCCTGTGAAATAAAGTCAAAATTAAGTTACACTGATCTTTGGGAGATCTCGTAATTGAGATTTGTATCTTAGAATTTTAAGAAAACATCTTTAGCGAATGTTTTGTTCTTGTTCATGAATAATTTTTTTCTTCCGGGTGCATTTCTCTACATCATTTCTAAAGGAGGCGGCTCTGTGAATCACGTCACACTTCATGGTAACTTACGTGCTGAGACGCATTCATACATGTTCACGTGTTCATATCACAGAGCACATCGCGACTCTCTGTTTTTATTTGATTTGTTGGGCAGTTTTCTGAAAAGTGGTTGCGTTGTTCCCGTGTGTTATTTCAGCTCAGCCTCTTCGGCTGCGAAGGAGTGAAACAAAGAAAGAAAGTTTCACTGGAAATATTCCTGAAGGTTTCTTCAAAGAGAGCCTTCAAGGTCAGTTTATAGAAGTGGAGGAGTTCCTCAGGGAACGACCCGAGGTCCTCTTATTGTTTGATGCAAATGTGGGAACGTGGGTTTGAAAGGGACATTTTATTGTTTGTTTATTTTTTAATGGTTTAAAGTAGAATGTATGTTTGTAACGGGAACGTGACTAATCGTGGAGGGCTTTTTATTTTTTATTTCTACTGCCAGTATAATCTCTATGAACGACTTTGTCTTGTCAAAGTTTATCAGCGTTTTTTGGATTCGATGCAATACTTTTGATAAAAAAGAAAAACTGTGCCCTTTTTTTGTAACTCAGCCATTTAATTAAACCAAATTTTAAAGAGTCGGGACGGTTCAGATGAAAAGTGAATTTCGTTTATGGGTTCATGTGAAATCAGAAATGGACACGACCTTTGACCTTTGACCGTTTCATGACCAACGTGTCGTTTTCAGTGAATTATTGCCAATGTGTAAAAACCAGTGAACTGAACTTTGACTTTGTGTCCGTGTTGATCACAGCAGCACCGTCTGAATGTCAATGACGCCAAGTTACCGTCTGCCATGATGATGATACGTGATGATGATGATGATGATGATGATGAAGGCGGCGGTGGTGGTGTTTGTTTTTTATGACCTGTTGTAGTCTTTCAGACCGGGTACTTTTTAGTGTAAAACTCAAACAAACCAATAAATGTTCAGAACTACACTCTGACATGTTGTTTTTATGTTTGGGAAACGTTTGGGAAACGTTTGAAGGATCCACAGAAGCTTCTTGAATGTTTGATTATTTACATAATCTGCTGCCTCTTTAATTCAGAACGTCACAAACATGATCTATAACTAATTAAATGTTAGTAACAGCTGTTTAATTAAAACTAACATCTTTGAATGATGTAATGTAAGATCGTACAATCAGAAAAACAAAATGAATCGTGTTTATATTCAATGAACACGATAATGAACTGTTCATTATCACCGATAAACAAACTTCTGAAGTATTAACTTCAGTCTATACGCTTCAGATAAGAACTATACCTATATACGAACAACTGCAACTATTTTAACGATCAATTCATCCATGTACAATTTATTTATTTCAGAATCAGTACAAAGTCATTTATAATAATAATAGTTTACAATAACTATCTGTCAATCTTGTAATTTGGTCGTCTGGTCAATAAAACATTTAAATGTTTTTACATAATTAGTCGGCTAATTGTCCTGGAGTGACGTCACTGAATTGCCAATTGACCGCAGGGATCGGGCTCCTGCATTCGTTCATTCATCAGAACATCAGCAGAACATTAGAAGAACATCAGCAGAACATTAGCAGAACATCAGAACAGAGGAACATTAGAAGAACATCAGAGAAACATCAACAGAAACGTCAGAAGAACATCAGAAGAGCATTAGAAGAACATCAGCAGAATATCAGAAGAGCATTAGCAGAACATCAGCAGAATATCAGAAGAGCATTAGCAGAACATTAGAAGAACATCAGCAGAACATCACTAGAACATTAGAAGATAAGAAGAACATCAGCAGAACATCACTAGAACATTAGAAGATCAGAAGAACATTAGAACAGAAGAACATCAGAAGAACATCACTAGAACATTAGAAGATCAGAAGAACATCAGAAGAACATTAGAAGAACATCAGAGGAACATCAGAAGAACATCAGCAGAATATCAGAAGAGCATTAGCAGAACATTAGAAGAACATCAGCAGAACATCACTAGAACATTAGAAGATAAGAAGAACATCAGCAGAACATCACTAGAACATTAGAAGATCAGAAGAACATTAGAACAGAAGAACATCAGAAGAACATCACTAGAACATTAGAAGATCAGAAGAACATCAGAAGAACATTAGAAGAACATCAGAGGAACATCAGAAGAACATCAGCAGAATATCAGAAGAGCATTAGTAGAACATCAGAAGAACATCAGAGGAACATCAGAAGAACATTAGTAGAACATCAGCAGAACATCACTAGAACATTAGTAGAACATCAGAAGAACATCAGAGGAACATTAGCAGAACATCCGGTGCGTGGAACTGACAGATAAACAGCGCGAGCTGATGATGATGATGATCATCATGTAACAACTTGTCGCGCGCGTACCCGCTCGTAGTGCTGCGCGCGACACCTCAACTATACCACCTTCCGTTGCCGTGGTTACCTCTGTACCCGCGCACGAGCGGCCAGTGGGCAGGCAGGAAGGACGGAAGGAGGGAGGAGGAGGAGAGAAGGTAAGAAGGAGGGAGGGAAGGAGGGAGCGGAATTAGTCAGTGATAGAGGGAGGAGAGGAGGAGAGGCGGCGGGGTGTTCTGCCGAGGTGGACGTGGCGGGTCCGGCGGAGTCAGCTACAAGTGACGAACCGAGGAACAGCCGAGCCATGAACCGGACCGCCCGCAGGTAACGTACCGCTCTCCCCGCCGTTATTGCAGCCTGCTCGGCGTCCGCTGTCCCGTTTCGTCTCGGCTCGGCTCGGCTCGGTTTCCTGCTTCTCTGACAGATAATGACCGCCTGTCGGCTCGCGGACCCTGTCAGCCGCTCCCCGCGGTGCGCGGCCGGCGGGAGAAACGCAGAAAGTGTCCGAGGCAGGAGGCGGAGAGGCGCAGAGCCGGGCCTCCGCTGCCCGCTGCCCGGCTCTGCGCCTCTCCGCCCGGCTTCACTCTCACTTTCTCCCCCATGCTAACGCAGCTAGCCCCGCTAGTTAGCTTAGCTTAGCTTAGCTGCTAACGACGTTAGTGATAAACAAGATGGCCACTGCTAACCGCGCTAGCTCCGTGGCATCCTGCCCCGTCTTTGTACGGAGCACGGCCGCTCGGCGCGCGCCTCCCGCCGCCGCCAGCTGCGCTTTTCACCGCGACACCGACGAGCTGCGGAGCTCCGAGCCGGAGCTGTCCGAGCAGGCAGGTGGAGGTGTTCAAATGAAGCGGACGCAGGAGAGAAAATCACCGCCGGAGTCGGGTCGGTTCGTGCGGAGGCTGCGTGGCGAGTTTGAAAAAAGGGGGCTACCTGAGCCAGGTAAGCCCCGCACGCTCAGCCCGCACCCCGCAGGCTGCAGCTGGTGCTGCCCGGCCTCGGCGTCTTGCTCTGCGGGTAAACCGGTGAAAAGTTGTCGGTAGTTTGGAGCTGCAAACTTTTCTGTGTGTGTCCGAACCGAACCGAACCTGCAGCACAAACAGAGCTGCATCTCCTCTGCAGGGGGGGGGCTTTAATAAGCTGCTGGGTGACGTTATTTTTAATTAATTAATGAACAAGCCAATCAGCGTGCGGGAAGACAGATTACAGGTGAGACTGTCACAATAAAACATGTAAACAACCTGTTACCTGTCTGTCTGTGTCTGACCCAGCAGCGGAGGAAACAAGGTTCATGTCTTTTATTTTGAAAGGTCGAACCCCTGCGTCTCGGGTCCAAACACAAGAGCCTGAACAGGTCCTGGTTCTGATCCTGGTCCAGGTCCAGGTTTCGTTTGGTTGCCGTGTTTCCATCAGCGCTCGCTCTCTCCTTTTTCTCTTCTAGTAGTTTAGCAGCTAACATGATCCACAATACACTGGTCCAGTCCGGCTCCGGTTCTGGCACGACACCGGCTCCACCTCACTTCCTGTCCTCTCTCTCTCCTGATAGGTTGGTCCCAGTCAGCTGTGGGTGGTGACATCAGCACGGCGAGGAGACGCTCAGGGACCTCCCGGCTCCTCCCCTCTCAGGACCGGCAGCCTTCAGAGGAGGAGGAGCTTAGTGACCTCATCGATCCTTCAGGACAGGTGTTGAACCAGAGAAAGGTGAGGAGGTTTAGCTCCGCCCCTCACCATGACAGACTTAGAGACTGAGTGTTTGAGCCTCGGCCTGCCGCCCGAGTGCGGCTCGCCTCCGCCGCCTCTGGACGCCTCCCTGCAGGTGGACTGCGGCCCGGGGCCCGCCTCCTCGGCCCCGACGCCGACGCTGGCCTTGCTGTCGTCTGACTGCCCCACGCCCACGCTCAGCTCGCTGGCGGCGGAGATCGTGGAGCCGCTCGTGATGCTGCCGTGTGTGAAGAGCGAGCCGGAGGACGGCGAGCTGGAGCCCATTCGGACCGTGGACCTGTCCGAGATCCAGCCGCTGTCCACCGCCGAGCTGGGCCAGGACCAGATCAAGATGGAGATCAGCGGCCTCGACTACATCAAGTCTGAGCATCACGGTCACCACGGCAACCACCACCTGGGACACTTCCACCACGCCGACGTCTCAGAGCTCGACTACAAGTCCCACTACGAGCCCAGCTCCGTGTTCGACTACATCTCCCAGGTAAACACACCTGAACACACACCTGAACACCTAAACACACACACACACCTAAACACACACACACATCTGAACTCACACCTGAACACCTAAACACACACACACATCTGAACACACACATCTGAACACACACACCTGAACACACACCTAAACACACACCTAAACACACACCTAAACACACACACACATCTGAACTCACACCTGAACACCTAAACACACACACACATCTGAACACACACACCTGAACACACACCTAAACACACACTAAACACACACCTAAACACACACACACATCTGAACACACACCTGAACACCTAAACACACACACACACCTGAACACACACCTGAACACACTTGGACACACCAAGGTTACGTTGCTCCGTCTGCCTTTCTGTGTCTCTCACACACACACACACACACACACACACACACACACACACACACACACACAGTAATGGTAGTCGGCGTCAGGCCTGACTGTACCGTAAATGATACCATAACACAGACCTTCCAGGAATTCACGATGTTGCGATTTGCAGCTTCAGTGAATCCCCGTGAATTCAGGGCGCTGTTGCAATTTTAACCAATCACCGCAACTTCCGCACAGTCTGCACGGGGGATTAACTCGGGTCAGGGACGGCCGCACGGTGCGGGAGGATCCCCTCGTGGGACCTCTCCCCGGCGCTGGCTGGTCCCCGCCGGGCGCATTTCCTCCGAGGCGGTGCGCCACGACCGGCTCTGTGTTTACAGCACCCGGACCTCGCCGTTTCCCGGGGCCGTGGACTCTCCTTAAAGGGTTAATGAGCTATCATCTTAATTGTTTTTATTTTCAGGTAGCTCATACTTCAAGCTGAAAGGTGATGGTCAGATCAGCTGCTTGCTGGCAGCCATAATAAGAACACAAACTGTTGGAGAGTTTCTGTAAACAGAGATTTTTTTTCCTACAAATAAAAAGATAATTTTATTTGTCAGAATTTGTCTGTAGCTCGTTTTGATTTAAAAAAAATTGTATCGTGAACAAAAAATCGTGACTCGAGTCGTGAGTTGAGTGTATCGTTACATCCCTACCAACACACCTGGACACACACCTGAACACATGAACACACCTGGACCAGGTGAAGACGACAAACAGCCGCTTCAGTGATTTAAAAAAAAAAAAAAACTCTGAAGGTTCTCTGGCGGTTGTCTGAAGGTTCTCTGGCGGTTGTCTGAAGGTTCTCTGGCGGTTGTCTGAAGGTTCTCTGGCAGTTGTCTGGCAGTTGTCTGGCAGTTGTCTGGCGGTTGTCTGGAGGTTGTCTAAAGGTTCTCTGGCGGTTGTCTAAAGGTTCTCTGGCGGTTGTCTGAAGGTTCTCTGGAGCTTGTCTGGAGGTTGTCTGAAGGTTCTCTGGAGGTTGTCTAAAGGTTCTCTGGCGGTTGTCTGAAGGTTCTCTGGAGGTTGTCTGGAGGTTGTCTAAAGGTTCTCTGGCGGTTGTCTGAAGGTTCTCTGGAGCTTGTCTGGAGGTTGTCTAAAGGTTCTCTGGCGGTTGTCTAAAGGTTCTCTGGCGGTTCTCTGGAGCTTGTCTGGAGGTTGTCTGAAGGTTCTCTGGAGGTTGTCTGGAGGTTCTCTGGAGGTTGTCTCAGTGTTCCGGTCCAACAAAGTCCACTTCCTGTAGTGAGCTTTAGTCCTGAAGCTTCAGCTCTGATTGGACCGTCCATTTTAATGTTTCAACAAACTGACAAACTCAGCTCACCTGCAGATAAACCAGATCCTGACCCTGTTCCAGATCCAGATCCTGATCCAGATCAGGGTCGTTTAGAAAACGTTTAGGAAACTTGTTTTTGGGATGAATCATTTTTTTGTCGGATATTTATTATTTTATCTTTGAACTACAATCAGAACTTTGATTGCTGTTACCATGACAACCTCACTGTTTTCTCATTGGACAGGACGAAAAACGAACGACTGTCAGACAAAAGTAATCGAGTACAAAGTATTGTGACGGAGCAGCGCCGTCACTGACTGCGGCCAGCGCACACACACAGACACACACACAGACACAGACACACACACAGACACAGACACACACACAGACACAGACACACACACACACACACACACACACACACACACAGACACACACACACACAGACACACACACAGACACAGACACAGACACACACAAACACACACAGACACACACACAAACACAACCAGCGCATCTTCCCCGTTCCCTCCTGCTCGGCGTTAAACAGGACGTATCTAAACACACATGCCTCTTCCCCTCACCGGACAACAGCACAGCCAGGGCGCACACATGGCCGCGCTGATACAAGGTATCCATACACACAGATGAGATGATAACTTACGGGGTGGGTGGAAATACACCGCCACTACTGACCGGTCTGCTTCCGGCGGAGAACCAGGGCGTACATGTGACCGGCATTATAAAGGAGGATGACGCGTGATTGTTGATGCGCAGAACTATGTGGTGGGAGGGGCTACCAGTATACAAGGGGCTGCCTGGGCCCCAATCGGGGAGTGTGAGGCTGGTTACGGCGGTTCTGTGAGTTATTGAAGAACTCATTTTTCTTGTTTTCTTGGTTGTTTGTTTTTCTTCTTTTGTTTATTTAAAATTGTAAATGGAGCATTTTTTGGTACCTCTGAGTATTTTAAAGTATTCTGTCACGTTTCAGGAGGATTTGATGAAATATTCTGGAAATGTTTAACTGTGTGTGTGTGTGTGTGTGTGTGTGTGTGTGTGTGTGTGTGTGTGTGTGTGTGTGTCCGGCGGTGTTAGGTGACGGACACTCTGGAGTACATCAAGTCGGACCACCACGTGGACCTTCAGTGTTATTACACCACCGAGTCGAGCGCCATGTCTCACCACCTGCAGCACAACGGGCTGGAGTCCATCCACATGGCCGAGCTGCGCACCGAGCTCAACAAGCTCCGCCCCGACGCGCTGCTGATGGACGGCATAGGTAAACTGGACGCCGAGTTCGGGGGCGGGGCGCTGTACGAGCTGCAGCCAGCTCACGAGGGGAAGGCGGCGGCCGAGGTGGCGGCGGCGACTGCCGGTCCGACAGTCACGTCCAAAAGCCAGAACCCGACGGTGAGGAAACCTCGGAACATGCAGGGCGAGAAGCCGTTCTCGTGCACGCAGTGCGGGAAGAACTTCAGCACGCTGGGAAACCTGAAGACTCACCAACGCATCCACACCGGCGAGCGGCCGTACACCTGCTCGCAGTGCGGCAAGAGCTTCGGCCAGGCGGGAAACCTCAAACGACACCAGCTGATCCACACGGGCCAGAAGCCGTACGTGTGCGCGCACTGCCCCAAAGGCTTCACCAAGGCCGACGACCTGCGCTCGCACCAGCGGCTGCACACCGGCGAGCGGCCGTTCATCTGCGTCACCTGCGGGAAGAGCTTCGGCCAATCGAAGGAGCTGAAGGCGCATCAGCTGAGCCACACGGGCGAGCGGCCGTTCTGCTGCCAGCACTGCGGCAAGAGCTTCAGCAAAGAGACCAGCTACCGCAACCACGTCCAGATCCACACGGGCGAGAAGCCCTTCACCTGCTCGCAGTGCGGGAAGACTTTCAGCAACTCGGGCGTCTTAAAGACCCACGAGAAGATCCACTCGGGCGAGCGGACCGTTCGCACACGCAGTGCGGGAAGAGCTTCGGACGCCTCGGACACCTGAAGGCTCACCAGCAGATCCACACGGGCGAGCGGCCGTACGCCTGCCCCCACTGTGGCAAGACTTTCAGCCAATCGGGTCACCTCAAAGCGTACGAGCAGATCCAAAACGCGAGCGGGCCGACACGGCCGCAGCAGCAGCAGCAGCACCGTGGGCTCGGACAGCAGCTAGAACTCGACGACCTTTAACCTCTCGGAAAAACAAAGTATTATTCCTCTTTTTTATAAATGCGATATATTCTTTTCCTGTACGACTTTTTTACGTTTTCATACTTTTGCATCGTATCTGTGGGCGGGGTCGACTTATGCAAGTCCGTGTGTGGTTCATGTCGTACTGTGTGTCTGTGATACTGATCTCTGACCTGGTCCAGGACCAGAACCACAACCAGGACCCAGTACTTATTTTTGGAGTACTTACTGAGACACAAGCACAAATACTTCAGTAACCACGTGTGAGTACTTTGTTTGTTTGTTTTTTACTGAACCAGAACCAGCAGCTCCAGAACCAGAACCCCGTCTACTGACCACGACCCATCAGAGAGGTTTCATCAGGCGCCTCCTGAAGCAGAGCGAGTACAAGTACACAAGTACAAGTACACGTGATGAGTACACTTCAGAGTGTATAAGTACAGTTTAGTCTACATGATCCATGTAATTCCTCCTCCCGACCACAAGGAGGCGCTAATCATTAACCCAGAGAAGTCCATGCAAACACTTTAGCTTAGCATTAGCGTGCTAACATTAAGAAATCAAGCAGCCAAAACCTGCAGTTCCTCTAACGTCCACCTGAGGCTGGCTCCAGCAGTGAGTCAGTCTCCATAAGTCCCCATGTTTCACAGCAGAAATAAACATGTTTACAGCCTGGTACAAAAAACAGTTTTGGTCTCTGTAGCTAATTTCCCCGTTCATGACAACTGTACTGAGGGTGAATTTATATACAACTCACCTGTTCACATTATATTAAGACTTAAAGTTATGCAGGATTAAGAGCGTGGACGCTTTGATTGACAGGTGGGCGTGGCCACAGGTGTCAGGTTTCGGTTAACGGGCTTCGTTAGTCCGTCTCAGGTCAGATTACATTCTTCAGTTTTTAACTTTTAATGAGATTTTTATTCGTTTTATTTTAAATTTGACGAATAAAAAAAAAAAAAAATTTTTTTGTTCGTCTGATTTCAGGAAACTTTAACTTCCTCTGATGGTCGACCTCTCTCTCGCCTTCAGTCCTCAGTTGTCGGGGTTCTGCTTCTCGTCCTCAGTCGGGTTTAAATACTTTTGCCAAACATACTCGAGTACTTGTTTGAGTACTCTCTGCCAGTGTACTAGTATTGTCCCTGTGTGGGTACTCGCAGGCGTCCTCTGTTACTGTACTGTTCATTTAGATCTTTTTTATTGACCAGTATTGATGGATCAGGACTCGGTGATGATAATCTGCTGACGACATTCCTTCGAATCATTCCGTTAAACTCAGTTTTCAGAGCCGTGGGGGTCCGACAGGACCAAACACCTCAGCACAAAGGAACCCAGCACCCCACCCGGACCCTCCGGACTGTCCAGGTCCAGATCGCTCACTGTGTACAAATCTTTATTGATAATGTCATTCCTAAAAAATTAATAAAAAATTAAAAAAAAAAAAAACAAAGTGATGCAACATCTTGTACCAGAAGAATTATTAAAGAAACTAATGACATGACGACCTTTGACCTTTGAACTCTGTTTGTCACATCAGGAGGCAGCTCCTCAAACAACCTAAACAGAACCTGAACAGAACCTTAACGGAACCATCGATGAGGTCGACACGGCGACATCTGCTGGATGAAGTTAGTCACTTCTATAAAAACATTGGTTATTATTTCTGAGCTTGAACGCAGCACGCCTCACACACACAGTTTCCATCCAGCACAGACTCGACCCTTCAGGACTTTGTTTATTTTCTCTTTAATTCACCTCCTGATGTAAATATGAATATTAAATGTAAAGTTTACTCTAGTCTGAAGGTTCTCGCTCATCCAGGTCATCATTCTTTAAACAGCTTCAGTCTTGACTAACCGACTGGGGGATCCATGACTTGATTCGTTAGTGCTCATTATGTTGTTGTAACCACTGTAAGTCTCTGACGACCCAAAACGAGTCTGACAAGCCTTAACAAGTCTGACAAGCCTTAACGAGTCTGACAAGCCTTAACGAGTCTGACAAGCCTTAACGAGTCTCTGACGAGCCTTAACGAGTCTGACAAGCCTTAACGAGTCTCTGACGAGCCTTAACGAGTCTGACAAGCCTTAACGAGTCTCTGACGAGCCTTAACGAGTCTGACAAGCCTTAACGAGTCTCTGACGAGCCTTAACGAGTCTGACAAGCCTTAACGAGTCTCTGACGAGCCTTAACGAGTCTGACAAGCCTTAACGAGTCTCTGACGACCCTTAATGAGTCTGACAAGCCTTAACGAGTCTGACGACCCTTAATGAGTCTGACGAGCCTTAACGAGTCTCTGACGAGCCTTAACGAGTCTCTGACGACCCTTAATGAGTCTGACGAGCCTTAACGAGTCTCTGACGAGCCTTAACGAGTCTCTGACGAGCCTTAACGAGTCTCTGACGACCCAAAACGAGTCTGACGAGCCTTAACGAGTCTGACGAGCCTTCACGAGTCTCTGATGACCCAAAACGAGTCTGACGAGCCTTAACGAGTCTCTGACGAGCCTTAACGAGTCTCTGACGACCCTTAACGAGTCTGACGAGCCTTAACGAGTCTCTGACGACCCAAAACGAGTCTGACGACCCTTAACGAGTCTGACAAGCCTTAACGAGTCTGACAAGCCTTAACGAGTCTGACAAGCCTTAACGAGTCTCTGACGAGCCTTAACGAGTCTGACAAGCCTTAACGAGTCTCTGACGAGCCTTAACGAGTCTGACAAGCCTTAACGAGTCTCTGACGAGCCTTAACGAGTCTGACAAGCCTTAACGAGTCTCTGACGACCCTTAACGAGTCTGACAAGCCTTAACGAGTCTCTGACGACCCTTAACGAGTCTGACAAGCCTTAACGAGTCTCTGACGACCCTTAACGAGTCTGACAAGCCTTAACGAGTCTCTGACGACCCTTAATGAGTCTGACGAGCCTTAACGAGTCTCTGACGAGCCTTAACGAGTCTCTGACGACCCTTAATGAGTCTGACGAGCCTTAACGAGTCTCTGACGAGCCTTAACGAGTCTCTGACGAGCCTTAACGAGTCTCTGACGACCCAAAACGAGTCTGACGAGCCTTAACGAGTCTGACGAGCCTTCACGAGTCTCTGATGACCCAAAACGAGTCTGACGAGCCTTAACGAGTCTCTGACGACCCTTAACGAGTCTCTGACGACCCATAACGAGTCTGACGAGCCTTAACGAGTCTCTGACGACCCAAAACGAGTCTGACGAGCCTTAACGAGTCTGACGAGCCTTCACGAGTCTCTGATGACCCAAAACGAGTCTGACGAGCCTTTGACGACCCAAAACGAGTCTGACGAGCCTTAACGAGTCTCTGACGACCCAAAACGAGTCTGACGAGCCTTCACGAGTCTCTGATGACCCAAAACGAGTCTGACGAGCCTTAACGAGTCTCTGACGGCCCTTAACGAGTCTCTGATGACCCAAAACGAGTCTGACGAGCCTTAACGAGTCTCTGACGACCCATAACGAGTCTCTGACGACCCATAACGAGTCTCTGGCGACCCATAACGAGTCTCTGACAAGCCTTAACGAGTCTCTGACAAGCCTTAACGAGTCTGCCGACCAAATCACGAATGTTCTCTATTGAAATATTGACTGTCACGTCTCAACCTGACGATGTGTTCATGTTCTATGATCATGATCATTCTAATTATTACTCTTAATTAACATCAGCAGCTGATCATTAATCTAACTCGTTATGTCATGATGAATCTGAAGCAGTCTTTCTTCTTCTGTAATAATCCTGAAGTAATGAGATTACTCAGTAACAGCACAAACACCTGGTTGATGAAGTTTAGTTAGTTTGAGTTTTATTGGAGAAGCTTTGTTGGATCATCATGATCAGCTACAGGACAGTGAAGTGACGAAGAGGACAGCTCTTCATCGTGAGGACAGACAGACGGGAGTGTCCTCACATGGTCTCCTCGATGACCTTTGTGATGACCGTGGTGGTGGTGGTGGTGGAGGAAGAGGAAGATCTGAGGAAGAGACGTGACAGGAAGTCAGAAAAGAGCGATGATGATGACGAGGAAGAGTTTAAGCTGTGATTGGTTTCCCATGTTTACCCGAGTCCAGCTCCGACTGCGAGCCCCTCCCCGTCCAGCAGCCTCCTGTACTCGGCGATCTCCATCTCCAGCCTGGTCTTGATGTCCAGCAGCATCTGGTACTCCTGGCCCTGCCGCTCCAGGTCGGCCCGGAGCTGCACCAGCTGCTCCTCCATGCTGCTCACCTGCATCTGGAAGCTGCTCATCTGCATGCCGTACCGGCTCTGGATCTCAGCCAGGCTGCCTTCAAGAGACGCTTTCTGCAGGAGGACAGACGGGTTAGAGACAGACGGGTTAGAGGACAGAGGACAGCTAGCATTAGCATTAGTTAGCAGCGTGCACTCACCATGCTGAGCTGTGATTGGAGCTCGATCTCCACACCCTGCAGCTGGCTCTTCACCTCCTTCACTTCTGTGGTCGTCGTCTTCAGCGTCATCTCTGTGGCTGCCACCTCCTTTGTGATGGACTCGGACTGAGGAGGACAGACAGACAGGCAGACAGACAGACAGGTGTCACCAAAGTTCTTAAACCAAGCGTTCAGAGTCATTGTGAGGTCAGCTGATGGGCGTCGCCCTCACCTGTGTCTGGTACCAGCTCTCCAGGTCTTTGCGGCTCTTGGCGGCGACGGCCTCGTAGTGTTCTCTGACCTCCTGGATGATCCTTGTGAGGTCCTCCTGAGGAGCGGCGTCCACCTCCACGTTCACCTGACCGCTCATCTGAGCGCGCATGGATAACAGGTCCTGCAGGAGGAAGAAGGCTGAGGTCAGTCAGGTGTGATCAGAACCTGTCAGAACCAGAGAATCGGATCCTTGTCGTACCTCCTCGTGGTTCTTCTTCATGGACACCAGCTCCTCCGTCAGGCCGTCGATCTGCATGCTATGGTCGGTCTTCGCCACGCCGAGTTCTCCCATGAGCATCTTGAGCCCGGCGATGTCAGCCTCGACCGACTGACGCATGGACAGCTCGTTCTCAAACCTGGAGGAGGAGAGGACGGCATCAGGAGAGGACACCATGAGGAGAGGACAGCATCAGGAGAGGACACCATGAGGAGAGGACAGCATCAGGAGAGGACACCATGAGGAGAGGACAGCATCAGGAGAGGACACCATGAGGTGAGGACGGCATGAGGTGAGGACGGCATGAGGTGAGGACGGCATGAGGTGAGGACGCCATGAGGTGAGGACACCATGAGGAGAGGACACCATCAGGAGAGGACACCATGAGGAGAGGACGCCATGAGGAGAGGACGCCATGAGGAGAGGACGCCATGAGGAGAGGACACCATGAGGAGAGGACGCCATGAGGAGAGGACGCCATGAGGAGAGGACACCATGAGGTGAGGACGGCATCAGGTGAGGGTCAAAAAGTCACATGAGCGTCTGACATGCAGCTCTCAGCTTAAACACGTTTTAAAGATTTAAAATAATAAATAAAAACTTTAAATTTGAACAAACGTCAAATCTAAATTTAAATGATTTATTTTATTTTCAAAACTTTTGATTTCAAATGTTTGTTGGTTTTTCTGTGATTTGTCCAGCAGAGGGAGCAACACTGCTGATTTCAACTGATGCTGTCTGTACCTGTCTGTCTGTCTGTCTGTCTGTACCTGTCTGTCTGTCTTTCTGTCTGTCTGTGTCTGTCTGTCTGTCTGTACCTGTCTGTACCTGTCTGTCTGTCTGTACCTGTCTGTCTGTCTGTCTGTACCTGTCTGTCTCTGTCTGTACCTGTCTGTCTGTCTGTACCTGTCTGTGTCTGTCTGTCTGTCTGTCTGTCTGTCTCTGTCTGTACCTGTCTGTCTGTCTGTACCTGTCTGTGTCTGTCTGTCTGTCTGTACCTGTCTGTACCTGTCTGTACCTGTCTGTCTGTCTGTACCTGTCTGTCTGTCTGTCTGTACCTGTCTGTGTCTGTCTGTCTGTCTGTCTGTCTGTACCTGTCTGTCTCTGTCTGTACCTGTCTGTCTGTCTGTACCTGTCTGTGTCTGTCTGTCTGTCTGTCTGTCTGTCTGTCTGTCTGTCTGTACCTGTCTGTCTGTCTGTACCTGTCTGTGTCTGTCTGTCTGTCTGTCTGTGTCTGTCTGTCTGTACCTGTCTGTCTGTCTGTACCTGTCTGTCTGTCTGTCTGTCTGTCTGTGTCTGTCTGTCTGTACCTGTCTGTCTGTCTGTACCTGTCTGTCTGTCTGTCTGTCTGTCTGTCTGTCTGTCTGTCTGTCTGTCTGTCTGTCTGTACCTGTCTGTGTCTGTCTGTACCTGTCTGTACCTGTCTGTCTGTCTGTCTGTCTGTCTGTCTGTCTGTACCTGTCTGTCTGTCTGTCTGTCTGTCTGTACCTGTTTGTCTGTCTGTCTGTGTCTGTCTGTCTGTCTGTCTGTCTGTCTGAACTCGTACCTCTCATTGGTTTCCTGATAATTAATGATGAATCATTAATTAAAGATTCACTAACTTCACTCTGAAGTCGTCCTGAGCCAGTTTAGCGTTGTCGATGCTCAGCAGCACTGTTCCTTTGGCGAGGATGGCGTCCTGGATCTGAAGACACATGAAGACACATGAAGACACATGAAGACACATGAAGACATGATGAAGACACATGAAGACACATGAAGACATGATGAAGACACATGAAGACACATGAAGACACGATGAAGACACATGAAGACACGATGAAGACACATGAAGACACGATGAAGACACATGAAGACATGATGAAGACACATGAAGACATGATGAAGACACATGAAGACACGATGAAGACACATGAAGACACATGAAGACACATGAAGACATGATGAAGACACATGAAGACATGATGAAGACACATGAAGACATGATGAAGACACATGAAGACACATGAAGACACATGAAGACATGATGAAGACACATGAAGACACATGAAGACACATGAAGACACATGAAGACATGATGAAGACACGATGAAGACACGATGAAGACATGATGAAGACACATGAAGACATGATGAAGACACATGAAGACACATGAAGACACATGAAGACATGATGAAGACACATGAAGACACGATGAAGACATGATGAAGACATGATGAAGACACGAGAAGACATGATGAAGACACATGAAGACACGAACATGAAGACACGAACATGAAGACATGATGAAGACATGAACATGAAGACATGAACATGAAGACACGAACATGAAGACATGATGAAGACATGAACATGAAGACATGAACATGAAGACATGATGAAGACACGATGAAGACATGAACATGAAGACATGATGAAGACATGAACATGAAGACATGATGAAGACATGATGAAGACATGAACATGAAGACACGAACATGAAGACATGAACATGAAGACACGAACATGAAGACATGAACATGAAGACATGATGAAGACATGATGAAGACATGAACATGAAGACATGAACATGAAGACACGAACATGAAGACATGAACATGAAGACACGAACATGAAGACATGAACATGAAGACATGATGAAGACATGATGAAGACATGAACATGAAGACACATGAAGACATGAACATGAAGACATGAACATGAAGACATGAACATGAAGACATGATGAAGACATGAACATGAAGACATGAACATGAAGACAACATGAAGACATGAACATGAAGACATGAACATGAAGACATGAACATGAAGACATGAACATGAAGACACGATGAAGACATGAACATGAAGACATGATGAAGACATGAACATGAAGACATGAACATGAAGAGCTTTGCAGGTTTCGAGTTTATTCAAACCTGATCTCTCACACCTGGATCAGGTGCGCTCGATTCGTTTATTTTAGTTTTCTGTTTTGAAGTTTTATTTGTCGACATGATTTCACCTTTGAGTCACCTCCAGCCAATCAGATCGTTCAGACACACGACTCCGACCAATCACAGCAGCTGTTAGTTATTTTAAGTTAATTAATAAATCTGTGTTTTCTTTTCTCAAACTGCCCCGATGAATTAATTCATTAATCAATTTACATTTTTTTAAACAGACAAGGTTGAATGGTGTGGTCAGACTCACCTGGATCAGGTGTGGTCTGACCACACCTGGATCAGGTGTGGTCAGACTCACCTGGATCAGGTGTGGTCAGACTCACCTGGATCAGGTGTGGTTGACCCAGGTTCAGCCGTCAGTGCCTCAGATTACAGAACTGCCTTTATAGTTGTTACATATGGAGGCCAAAGAGTGCCGTTTGTTCTAAAGACATTAACGATGACTTCCAGCAGGACTGAGAGTCTCTGAACACCATTTCCCATGCTGCCCCTGTTCCTCACCTTGCCCTGGAGCTCTGTGATGGTGACGTAGAAGGCGCTGAAGTCCTTGGTGCTGGGGCCGACTTTGCTCTCCACAAACTGCCGGATCTTCAGCTCCAGCTCGGCGTTGGCCTTCTCCAGCGCTGCCACCTTGGCCAGGTAGGTGGCCAGGCGGTCGTTCAGGTTCTGCATGGTGAACTTCTCGTTGCCGATGAGGCTGTCGTCCATTGCTGCTCCACCGCCGAAGCCTGCACCTGCACCTGCACCAAAACCTGCACCTGCACCAAAACCTGCACCTCCACCAAAACCTGCACCTGCACCTGAACTAAAAGCTCCACCGCCACCAGCAGAGAAGCTCCTGCTGGCCTGGGAGACCCTGATGCCTCCAGCGCCTCCTGCTCCTCCGGACACGCTGTAGGAGCTCATGCGCATGCTGGCGGGGCCGCCACCCACAGCGCTCCGAGAGTACATCATCGTCATGATGGAGAGAGGCGAGGAGGTCGGTCTGTCTGCGGTGGAGGACAGAAGTGAGCTGAGTCGGATCAGTTTGCATCTTTTAAAGGTGCACAGGTGGGCTGAGCCACAGGTGAGGGGCGCGGTCAAACCACACCCCCAGATCAGGAATGTACCTGAGTAACCCAGGACAGTCCCCAGGTGGTTTTGAAAAATGTCCATGATGCTTTTATGACATTTCTTTTACAGAATATTCATATGAGAATGACAAACTGCTTTTTACTGGCAGTCATAAACTGGATCTATATGTGGAGCCACGTCGACATTTAACTGCAGGAATTTTCTTCAGGCTTCGAAACCGCCTGAATCCATGAACCCTCAAACCAGACCACACTGATCCAAAGAGGACCGGGCTGGACCGGGCTGGACGGGGCTGGACCAGGCTGGACCCTGAACGTCTGATTTAGGTTTTTGCATAATTTATTTTGTATATTTTTATTTATTATTGCACATTATTGTGGAGCAAGTTCAGATGAAGATTTTACAAAAGCCAGCAAGTCAAGACCTGCAAGTCCCAAGACTAGTGCAGAGTCAAGACCTGCAAGTCTGAAGACTAGTGCAGAGTCAAGACCTGCAAGTCTCAAGACTAGTGCCAAATAAAGACCTGCAAGTCCCAAGACTAGTGCAGAGTCAAGACCTGCAAGTCTGAAGACTAGTGCAGAGTCAAGACCTGCAAGTCTCAAGACTAGTGCAGAGTCAAGACCTGCAAGTCTCAAGACTAGTGCCAAATAAAGACCTTCAAGTCTCAAGACTAGTGCAGAGTCAAGACCTGCAAGTCTCAAGACTAGTCCCACATCAAGACCTGCAAGTCTCAAGACTAGTGCCGAGTCAAGACCTGCAAGTCTCAAGACTAGTGCCGAGTCAAGACCTGCAAGTCTCAAGACTAGTGCCGAGTCAAGACCTGCAAGTCTCAAGACTAGTCCTACATCAAGACCTGTAAGTCTGAAGACTAGTGCAGAGTCAAGACCTGTAAGTTGCAACGAAGCAGTACCATGTCAGGTCCACAGACTAGTTGCGTTAATGTGTTCGTCATGTCATTATATTTTATTATTTTATATGTAGATAGTGTGAAGTTCAGTTCGAGGTCTGAAGTGGGCCACGGGTCGTACCTTTACATAAGCACCCCGCCCGCCCTGCATGGTGTGACACGTGAACCGTATGAATCTCGTTGCTGCGGGCGTTGTACTTTTTCTCTCGCTGTGACTGATGCGCCTCCTGGCACCGAGCTCGCTCACCTGTCAACGCCCGGCTTCAGGTATACGATGTGGGAAAACGCCCCCAGGTGAGAGTCAGTTTGTTGTGTTGCCGTGGAGACGTGCAGTTGGGCGGTGCTGTGTGTTTACAGTGTTAACCGTTTGAACCACCCAGGCATGATAATCATACACTCAGTTTCTCAGTAATGTCTCCTGCATGCATGCAGCCGTGCACACAGGAACAGTGGTGGGAATATTCAGATTCAGATCTTTACTTAAGTAAAAGTACTCGATTACAACTAAACTAAACAGGAAGTAACCAGGGCCGGCCAGAGGACTGTGGTGGCGGACGTCAGGTCAGCTGGAGTGGCTGCTGGTTCACGGGTTCATCTGTGCACAGCGTCACTCACAGTTTGAGTTAGCTTCACATTAGCTGCTGAAGTCTTGAGGCCTGTCGGCATAGCAACCTGCAAAGAGACAGGACAGACTAATTTATCAGTCAGTGACAAGGACGAATAGTCTGAACAGAAGGAATGACAGAGCTGCTCGACTGTGCATCCATCAACACCACCTGTCCACACCACCTGTCCACACCACCTGTCCACACCACCTGTCCACACCTGTCCTCATTTCATGTCCCCATCAGTGATGCAGAGCTGTGCTTTAACTCGATGCCACTGCAGGACAGACTGAAGACAAAGTCTCTGAATGTTTGTGAATATCAATCAGATCAAAAACAACTAAAGGAAACTTCAGGGGCCGTCCTCCAGACCCTGATTAACCAATAATAACAGGAGAGAGCACGCTCACACTGCCCAGCTCTGATTCTGGCACGACACTGGTGGCTATACTGCCCCTCCTCACTAACATAGACAGACTGAGCTAACATGAGCTAACAGCAGCTAACAGACTGAGCTAACAGCAGCTAACAGACTGAGCTAACAGCAGCTAACAGACTGAGCTAACATGAGCTAACAGCAGCTAACAGACTGAGCTAACAGCAGCTAACAGCAGCTAACAGACGGAGCTAACATGAGCTAACAGCAGCTACAGCTGTCAGCAGTTTACTTCACTGTCCATCATAAACTCTGTAAATCACAGAGAGTTGAGGCGGAGCAGCCGGAGGACATCAGAGGGAAAACCAGAAAACATTTCCTCCATAAAATATGATCCAGTTTCACCAGAATCAGTGAAATAGTTGCTGCTGTGTGACTTAGTGCTGTAAAGCGTTACGTACTCCCGACCCGGAGCCCAAAGTTACATAGTGTGAGAACAGACGTACGAATGACAGAGACACTGTTCACCTGATCACAGGTCAGAGTGGATCACCTGATCACAGGTCAGAGTGGATCACCTGATCACAGGTCAGAGTGGGTCACCTGATCACAGGTCAGAGTGGATCACCTGATCACAGGTCAGAGTGGATCACCTGATCACAGGTCAGAGTGGGTCACCTGATCACAGGTCAGAGTGGATCACCTGATCACAGGTCAGAGTGGGTCACCTGATCACAGGTCAGAGTGGGTCACCTGATCACAGGTCAGTGTGGGTCACCTGATCACAGGTCAGAGTGGGTCACCTGATCACAGGTCAGAGTGGATCACCTGATCACAGGTCAGAGTGGATCACCTGATCACAGGTCAGAGTGGATCACCTGATCACAGGTCAGAGTGGGTCACCTGATCACAGGTCAGAGTGGGTCACCTGATCACAGGTCAGAGTGGGTCACCTGATCACAGGTCAGAGTGGGTCACCTGATCACAGGTCAGAATGGGTCACCTGATCACAGGTCAGAGTGGGTCACCTGATCACAGGTCAGAGTGGATCACCTGATCACAGGTCAGAGGAAAGTTACTGAGCTCCGTGAGAAGGTGTGAAACTCTATCTATGTATCTAGAGCTATAAATGTATCTAGGCCGTGCTCTGTGTGCTGCAGGATTAGGATTTGAAAAGCAGTTTGGATGAATGATGTGTGTGTTCAGATGGAATCAACCCCGTGGTGTGAACAGAGCTTTGTTAGTCGATCTGGCAGCATCATGTGAGAAATAAAGACGTGGATCTGATTGATGGGCACGATCTGCTGTCACATGTTGGGCTTCAGCCCTGCAGCCAGTGAAGCGCTCGCTGAACGCTGCACTGATTTGTGGATGCCTGTGCATGCACGACTGCAGGTATGCAGCATTAATATCAGCCACGGGCAAAGTGAAATAACTAAGTGTCAGTGAGATTTAGTGCCAGCAGGAGGGAGGTCAGAGTTCATGCACGGCTGAAGCTGAGTCACAGTTACACTGAGGAGAGCCAGGCTCGGTTTAGGATCCATGTTGGGCTGATATTCATCGATTCATCACGAGCAGGTCCAAAGATTCACCATCATGCATCGACAGACGACACACAGCAAACAGACACTCAGCTGTTTGTCTCTGTTCACTCTTTAACCTGCGAACACACCTCAGCCCGGCCCGGCCCGGCCCGGCCCGGCTCGCCTCTTAATGAAGCTTAAGCTCTGTAAACCATCTGTCAATCAAATCTAACAATGACATTCACTCAGTGATAACAGAAACTCTCTTACACACACACACACACACACACACACACACACACACTCCTTGTCAAAGCAGATCTACTCCACCTTTTACGGATGAACTCCACCGTGACAGAAACTGTTACAGTCAGCTGTTTAGCATGAAACTGTTGAAGCTCAGAAACAGTGCAGGTCAACAGGTCAACAGGAAACAGTGCAGGTCAACAGGAAACAGTGCAGGTCAACAGGAAACAGTGCAGGTCAACAGGAAGCAGTGCAGGTCAACAGGAAACAGTGCAGGTCAACAGGAAACAGTGCAGGTCAACAGGTCAACAGGAAACAGTGCAGCTCAACAGGAAACAGTGCAGGTCAACAGGAAACAGTGCAGGTCAACAGGAAACAGTGCAGGTCAACAGGAAACAGTGCAGGTCAACAGGAAACAGCGCAGGTCAACAGGAAACAGCGCAGGTCAACAGGAAACAGTGCAGGTCAACAGGAAACAGTGCAGGTCAACAGGAAACAGTGCAGGTCAACAGGAAACAGTGCAGGTCAACAGGAAACAGTGCAGGTCAACAGGAAACAGTGCAGGTCAACAGGAAACAGTGCAGGTCAACAGGAAACAGTGCAGCAGATGAAGTGTTTGTTAGCTGCTGTGTCGCTCACACACAAACATGTCAGCACGTTCTGGCAAAGATCTCTGAGGAACCAGCAACAGCAACAGCAACAACTTCATGAGGATCTGCAGGACGCTGCATGGCACAGTTCCAAACAGTTTGGACAGGTCACCTGCTTTCCTAAAGGACGCTGGTGTGTCCTCTGCTGAAGGAGGTGATGATGATGATGATGATGATGATGATGATGATGATGAAGCACTGACAGTCAGAGGATCAAACTGCCTCATCATGACGGACACGTGAACACTCAGTCTGACTGTTGGAACGCACCCCGGATATGTGTACAGCCACCATGAACAGATTATAGAACTACTGCTACTACTAATACTACTGCTACTACTAATACTACTGCTAATACTACTGCTACTACTAATACTACTGCTAATACTACTGCTAATACTACTGCTACTACTAATACTACTGCTAATACTACTGCTACTACTAATACTACTGCTAATACTACTGCTACTACTAATACTACTGCTAATACTAATACTACTGCTACTACTAATACTACTGCTAATACTACTGCTACTACTAATACTACTGCTAATACTAATACTACTGCTACTACTAATACTACTGCTAACACTACTGCTACTACTAATACTACTGCTACTACTAACACTACTCCTAATACTACTGCTACTACTAATACTACTGCTACTACTACTGCTACTACTACTGCTACTACTAATACTACTGCTACTACTAATACTACTGCTACTACTAATACTACTGCTAATACTACTGCTACTACTAATACTACTGCTACTACTACTGCTACTACTAATACTACTGCTAATACTACTGCTACTACTAACACTACTGCTAATACTACTGCTACTACTAATACTACTGCTAATACTACTGCTACTGCTAATACTACTACTAATACTACTGCTAATACTACTGCTACTACTAACACTACTGCTAATACTACTGCTACTACTAATACTACTGCTAATACTACTGCTACTACTAATACTACTGCTAATACTACTGCTACTGCTAATACTACTACTAATACTACTACTAATACTACTGCTACTACTACTGCTACTACTACTGCTAATACTACTGCTACTACTACTGCTACTGCTAATACTACTACTAATACTACTACTAATACTACTGCTACTACTACTGCTACTACTACTGCTAATACTACTGCTACTGCTAATACTACTGCTAATACTACTGCTACTAGTACTGCTACTGCTAATACTGCTACTAATACTACTGCTAATACTACTACTAATACTGCTACTAATACTACTGCTACTACTAATACTGCTACTAATACTACTGCTAATACTACTGCTACTAGTACTGCTACTGCTAATACTGCTACTAATACTACTGCTAATACTACTACTAATACTGCTACTAATACTACTGCTACTACTAATACTGCTACTAATACTACTGCATACTACTACTAGTACTGCTACTGCTAATACTGCTACTAATACTACTACTAAACTAATACTAATAACTACTACTACTGCTAATACTACTACTACTGCTACTGCTAATACTACTGCTAATACTACTGCTACTAGTACTGCTACTGCTAATACTGCTACTAATACTACTGCTACTAATACTACTGCTACTACTAATACTGCTACTAATACTACTGCTAATACTACTGCTAATACTACTGCTACTGGTACTGCTAATACTACTGCTAATACTGCTACTAATACTACTGCTACTACTAATACTGCTACTAATACTACTGCTAATACTACTGCTAATACTACTGCTACTGCTACTGCTAATACTACTACTAATACTGCTACTAATACTACTGTTACTACTAATACTGCTACTAATACTACTGCTACCTGTCACCCTTGTTGTTGTTGTGAAGTTGCTGCAGTCAGAGGTCAAAGGTCAGAGGTCAGGAGTTCAGAGTGTTCAGCAGCCTCTGGTGTCTGATGCTGTTTTATTTATTGAATCAGAGACACTGTCAGAGTTAATCAGAAGTGCCTGAGTCGGTCTCACATTGTGCCCAACTCATCCTGGTGGATCGACTTTAAACCCCAAGATAACAGCACAAATACTACACGCCCAGAATGAGTCACAGAGAATGTCTTTACCCATGGAGGTGTTACTGTCAGCATGTTCTAGTCTGGAGACACACATGTCTGTTTACAACAACAAGCTATCTATGATGTCTATGAAGGCAGCAACAGGTCTCTGTGACCCTGGACACCACAGTGTGGAGATAGACTGGCACCTACTGTTCCCAACCAGAGCCTCGTGCTGCTGTGTGCGGAGAGCTGCATGAATGAAGCCCAGAGGGATGGACGACGATGATGTCACCTGTAATGAGGAGGGCGTGAAGCGACAGCTGCAGCTACGAGAAACCTCCAGGAGTTTAAAGTCTGACACGGAGACAGGAGAGTTCTGCTGAGTTCTGCTGAGTTCTGCAAAGTTCTGCAGAGTTCTGCTGGTTCGCGAGTGCCTCTCCACACAGCAGTGGACCGCGTTCAGTACCAGCCCGTCACACTGTGCTGTGGGTCAGAACAAAAACACAGAGTAAAACTGAATGTTCATGTCTGAGGGCGAGCAGCAGAGGGCGCCAAAGAGCTGATCCAACCTGCAGGAGGTCAGTTTAATGCAGAGAGAATGGTTCTTTAAAGGTTTTTAATGGTTCTTTAAAGGTTTTTAATGGTTCTTTAAAGGTTTTTAATGGTTCTTTAAAGGTTCTTTAAAGGTTTTTAATGGTTCTTTAAAGGTTTTTTAATGGTTCTTTAAAGGTTTTAATGGTTCTTTAAAGGTTTTTAATGGTTCTTTAAAGGTTCTTTAAAGGTTCTTTAAAGGTTTTTAGTGGTTCTTTAAAGGTTTTTAATGGTTCTTTAAAGGTTCTTTAAAGGTTTTTCAATGGTTCTTTAAAGGTTTTTTAATGGTTCTTTAAAGGTTTTAAAATGGTTCTTTAAAGGTTTTTTTAATGGTTCTTTAAAGGTTTTTAATGGTTCTTTAAAGGTTCTTTAAAGGTTTTTCAATGGTTCTTTAAAGGTTTTTTAATGGTTCTTTAAAGGTTTTTAAATGGTTCTTTAAAGGTTTTTTAATGGTTCTTTAAAGGTTTTTAATGGTTCTTTAAAGGTTCTTTAAAGGTTTTTCAATGGTTCTTTAAAGGTTTTTTAATGGTTCTTTAAAGGTTTTTTTAATGGGTCTTTAAAGGTTTTTTAATGTTTTTTAAATTATTACATTGCATTTAGAAGACGCTTTTATCCAGAGCGACTTACAGAGGTTCCTCGAGGAGCCATCAGAGTCGGAGAACCTCTTCATTTAGAGGCTGGTTCTTCGTCTTTATTGGACGCTTTAACTTCATCATAAATAAATAAAGTTGAAGTGGATTATACTGCGATTGTTTTACTGTCTCTGTCCTCTGTCTGATCTCTGCAGAGGCGTCGCCATCGGCAACAATGTCAGTCATGAATATAATCTGATCTATGTCAGTTACATAAGATGAGGAGCAGCAGAGGCGGAGCCGAAGGTCAGAGGTCATCAAACGACCAATCACTGCTCAGTATCAGAGCTGATGGAGCCAGCGAACCCAAAGAAAGCAGTCTGTCTTACAGTCTTTACAGTCTTTACAGTCCTTACAGTCCTTAGTCTTTACAGTCTTTACAGTCTTTACAGTCCTTAGTCTTTACAGTCCTTAGTCTTTACAGTCTTTACAGTCCTTAGTCTTTACAGTCTTTACAGTCTTTACAGTCCTTAGTCTTTACAGTCCTTAGTCTTTACAGCCCTTAGTCTTTACAGTCTTTACAGTCCTTAGTCTTTACAGTCTTTACAGTCTTTACAGTCCTTAGTCTTTACAGTCCTTAGTCTTTACAGTCTTTACAGTCCTTAGTCTTTACAGTCTTTACAGTCTTTACAGTCCTTAGTCTTTACAGTCCTTAGTCTTTACAGTCTTTACAGTCCTTAGTCTTTACAGTCTTTAGTCTTTACAGTCCTTAGTCTTTACAGTCTTTACAGTCCTTAGTCTTTACAGTCTTTACAGTCCTTAGTCTTTACAGTCTTTACAGTCTTTATAGTCCTTAGTCTTTACAGTCCTTAGTCTTTACAGTCTTTACAGTCTTTACAGTCCTTAGTCTTTACAGTCTTTACAGTCTTTACAGTCCTTAGTCTTTACAGTCTTTACAGTCTTTAGTCTTTACAGTCCTTAGTCTTTACAGTCTTTACAGTCCTTAGTCTTTACAGTCTTTACAGTCCTTAGTCTTTACAGTCTTTAGTCTTTACAGTCCTTAGTCTTTACAGTCTTTACAGTCCTTAGTCTTTACAGTCTTTGCAGTCTTTAGTCTTTACAGTCCTTAGTCTTTACAGTCTTTACAGTCCTTAGTCTTTACAGTCTTTACAGTCCTTAGTCTTTACAGTCCTTAGTCTTTACAGATTTTAGTCTTTACAGTCCTTAGTCTTTACAGTCTTTACAGTCCTTAGTCTTTACAGTCTTTACAGTCTTTAGTCTTTACAGTCCTTAGTCTTTACAGTCCTTACAATCCTTAGTCTTTACAGTCTTTAGTCTTTACAGTCCTTAGTCTTTACAGTCTTTAGTCTTTACAGTCCTTAGTCTTTACAGTCTTTACAGTCCTTAGTCTTTACAGTCTTTGCAGTCTTTAGTCTTTACAGTCCTTAGTCTTTACAGTCTTTACAGTCCTTAGTCTTTACAGTCTTTACAGTCCTTAGTCTTTACAGTCCTTAGTCTTTACAGTCTTTAGTCTTTACAGTCCTTAGTCTTTACAGTCTTTACAGTCCTTAGTCTTTACAGTCTTTACAGTCTTTAGTCTTTACAATCCTTAGTCTTTACAGTCTTTAGTCTTTAGTCTTTACAGTCTTTAGTCTTTACAGTCCTTAGTCTTTACAGTCTTTACAGTCCTTAGTCTTTACAGTCTTTAGTCTTTACAGTCTTTACAGTCTTTACAGTCCTTAGTCTTTACAGTCTTTACAGTCTTTACAGTCCTTAGTCTTTACAGTCTTTAGTCTTTACAGTCTTTACAGTCTTTAGTCTTTACAGTCCTTACTCTTTACAGTCTTTAGTCTTTACAGTCTTTACAGTCTTTAGTCTTTCAGGCTTTAGTCTTTACAGTCTTTACAGTCTTTAGTCTTTCAGGCTTTAGTCTTTACAGTCTTTACAGTCTTTAGTCTTTACAGTCCTTACTCTTTACAGTCTTTAGTCTTTACAGTCTTTACAGTCTTTAGTCTTTCAGGCTTTAGTCTTTACAGTCTTTAGTCCTTACTCTTTACAGGCTTTAGTCTTTATAGTCTTTGCAGTCTTTACAGTCCTTAGTCTTTACAGTCCTTACTCTTTACAGTCTTTAGTCTTTACAGTCTTTACAGTCTTTAGTCTTTACAGTCTTTAGTCTTTCAGGCTTTAGTCTTTACAGTCTTTACAGTCTTTAGTCTTTACAGTCTTTAGTCTTTATAGTCTTTACAGTCCTTACTCTTTACAGTCTTTAGTCTTTATAGTCTTTGCAGTCTTTACAGTCCTTAGTCTTTACAGTCCTTACTCTTTACAGTCTTTAGTCTTTATAGTCTTTACAGTCTTTAGTCTTTATACTCTTTACAGTCTTTAGTCTTTATAGTCTTTACAGTCCTTACTCTTTACAGTCTTTAGTCTTTATAGTCTTTACAGTCTTTACAGTCTTTAGTCTTTACAGTCTTTACAGTCTTTAGTCTTTACAGTCCTTACAGTCTTTACAGTCTTTAGTCTTTATAGTCTTTACAGTCTTTACAGTCTTTAGTCTTTACAGTCTTTACAGTCTTTAGTCTTTACAGTCTTTAGTCTTTACAGTCTTTACAGTCTTTAGTCTTTCAGGCTTTAGTCTTTACAGTCTTTACAGTCCTTAGTCTTTACAGTCTTTACAGTCCTTAGTCTTTACAGTCTTTAGTCTTTCAGGCTTTAGTCTTTACAGTCTTTAGTCTTTCAGGCTTTAGTCTTTACAGTCTTTAGTCCTTACTCTTTACAGTCTTTAGTCTTTACAGTCTTTACAGTCTTTAGTCCTCTCAGGTGACTGACTGCTCTCCTCTGATTGGCTGAGGGTGAACAGCTGATCATATTGTCTCATGTTTGTTTAGGAACGTTCTGTCAACGCTACAGAAACATTATGTAACTGTTAGGTTGTCTGAAGGTTGTCTGAATGTTAGTTATTGGTTTCATAATGGTTGTGTATTGTATTGATTATTATGTTTCGTCTGTTTCAATAACGTTAATGTAACGTTAATGTAACGTTGGTAACCATAGCAACAGGACACAGTTTGTTTGGACTCTCGTTTTATTGACTTTCATGTCTGACCATGTGATCACTGAGCGATGATGTCACACGACGATGGGGGCGAAGGAAGCTGGATGCTGATTGGCCGGGAGCCCTCTGCTCAGCGGTACAGGGAGGAGGACGTGGTGGAGGAGGAGGAGACCGTCTTCCCGTCCACCACCTCCTCCACCACCGTCACCACCCGCTTCGTGGTCATGGTTGTTGAGGACGAGCTGCTCATGCTGTCGACCAATCAGAAGACAGAGAGTGTAAACAAAACATTTTACAAACCTTCTGATCTAACGTCACTTTACTCGTTGGTCTTGTTTTGTAGAACACAAACGTCCCTGCAGACGTTGGTGGTCTACAGCCCTGACCCTGATCCTGATCCTGACCCTGACCCTGACCCTGACCCTGATCCTGACCCTGACCCTGATCGTGACCCTGATCCTGGACCTCACCTGCTCCCCTCCCCGTCCAGCAGCCTCCTGTACTCGGCGATCTCTATCTCCAGCCTGGTCTTGATGTCCAGCAGCATCTGGTACTCCTGGGACTGTCTCTCCAGGTCGGCCCGGAGCTGCACCAGCTGCTCCTCCATGCTGCTCACCTGCAGACCAAGAAGAAGTTCAAGCTTATCGAAGTCTTCTGGAACCATCGCAGGTTCTGCTCCGGTTCTGACTGACCTGCATCTGGTACCCGGAGAGCTGCATGGCGTAGCGGCTTTGTGTCTCGGACAGAGTTCCCTCCAGAGACGCTTTCTGCAGGACAAACATTCAGGTCAGTTCTTCTGATTCTGAGTACTTCTACTGATGTAGTAGTAATAGTACTTGTAGTACTTGTAGTACTTCAGTATACTCACCAGGCCCAGCGTGGACTGCAGCTCGATCTGCAGGGACTGCAGCGTCCGCTTCACCTCGGTGATCTCGCTCCTGCTGGTCTGCAGCGTCGTGGCCTGAACGACGACTTCTTTGTTCAGAGCTTCTGTCTGCACGACAAAACAAACACACACATGTCCAGTCTGCACCTGAACGCAACACACGGGTCATCAGACAGGAAGTGAGGTCACAGCCTTACCTTGGTCTGGAACCAGACCTCCAGGTCTTTGTGGTTCTTGGCGGCGACGGCCTCGTAGTGTTCTCTGATCTCAGCCATGATCTTATTGAGGTCCTGGGATGGAGCGGCGTCCACCTCCACGTTCACCTGACCGCTCATCTGAGTGCGCATCACCAGCAGCTCCTGCAGAGACACGCCCATCGTTAGTGCTCACCTGAACGAGCTCAGCATTCATTAACGAGCTCAGCGTTCATTAACGAGCTCAGCGTTTATTAACGAGCTCAGCGTTCATTAACGAGCTCAGCATTCATTAACGAGCTCAGCGTTCATTAACGAGCTCAGCATTCATTAACAAGCTCAGCGTTCATTAACGAGCTCAGCGTTCATTAACGAGCTCAGCGTTCATTAACGAGCTCAGCATTCATTAACAAGCTCAGCATTCATTAACGAGCTCAGCGTTCATTAACGAGCTCAGCGTTCATTAACGAGCTCAGCGTTCATTAACGAGCTCAGCGTTCATTAACAAGCTCAGCATTCATTAACAAGCTCAGCGTTCATTAACGAGCTCAGCGTTCATTAACGAGCTCAGCGTTCATTCATTAACAAGCTCAGCATTCATTAACAAGCTCAGCGTTCATTAACGAGCTCAGCGTTCATTAACAAGCTCAGCGTTCATTAACGAGCTCAGCGTTCATTAACGAGCTCAGCGTTCATTAACGAGCTCAGCGTTCATTAACAAGCTCAGCGTTCATTAACGAGCTCAGCGTTCATTAACGAGCTCAGCGTTCATTCATTAACAAGCTCAGCGTTCATTAACGAGCTCAGCGTTCATTAACGAGCTCAGCGTTCATTAACGAGCTCAGCGTTCATTAACGAGCTCAGCGTTCATTAACGAGCTCAGCGTTTATTAACGGTCCCTCTCTGTACTGTGGCTGTGTTTGTGTGCAGCGCAGCGCGGCCTGTGGGGGGCGCTGTGGCGCTGCCTCACCTCCTCGTGGTTCTTCTTCAGGAAGGTGAGCTCCTCCGTCAGCCCGGTCACCTGCATGCTCAGGTCGGACTTCGCCAGCGTCAGCTCGTCCAGAACTCTGCGCAGCCCGGCGATGTCCGCCTCCACCGACATGCGCATGGCCAGCTCGTTCTCGTACCTGAGGGGAGGCGAGTACTCAGGTACTGTGGTACGAGTACTGCGAATACAACTACTGCAGTACAAGTACTGTGGTACAAGTACTGCAAATACAACTACTGTGAGTACGACTACTGTGGTACAACTACTGTGAATACAACTACTGCAGTACAAGTACTGTGGTACAAGTACTGCAAATACAACTACTGTGAGTACGACTACTGTGGTACAACTACTGTGAATACAACTACTGCAGTACAAGTACTGTGGTACAAGTACTGCAAATACAACTACTGTGAGTACGACTACTGTGGTACAAGTACTGCGAATACAACTACTGCAGTACAAGTACTGTGGTACAAGTACTGCGAATACAACTACTGCAGTACAAGTACTGTGGTACAAGTACTGCAAATACAACTACTGCAGTACAAGTACTGTGGTACAAGTACTGCAAATACAACTACTGTGAGTACGACTACTGTGGTACAACTACTGTGAGTACGACTACTGTGGTACAACTACTGTGAATACAACTACTGTGGTACAACTACTGTGAGTACCACTGCAGTACAAGTAATGTACACAAATACTGAAGTACTGAACTAAGTGAGTACTGTCGTACTTTGCAGTTTTGATCTGCAGCAGTTTTTTTTAAATCTCTGAATTCCCAGCTGCTCCTGAACGTCTCACCTGTCTGCAGGCTGCAACTAAAAACTAAACATTCAGAACCAATTATCACTGTGACCGGGTCTGACCGGGTCCGATCAGGTCTGATCAGGTCCGATCAGGTCTGATCTGGTCCGATCAGGTCCGGTCTATTTGGACTCACTTGGCTCTGAAGTCGTCTGCAGCCAGGCGGGCGTTGTCGATGCTGAGGTGGATGGTGCCGTTGGCCCGCAGAGCGGCCTGGATCTGGAGACAGACAGGTGACGTGTTCATGAGCTCATTGAAGAAAAACCCGACCTGAGGCTGCGCCGCACCTGTGCACCTGCACATCACACCTGTGAGCTCACCTTGCTAGTGAAGTCGGTGATGGTGACATGGAAGGCGCTGAAGTCTCGGGTGGCGGGTCCGATCTTGCTCTCCAGGTACTGCCGGATCTTCAGCTCCAGCTCGGCGTTGGCCTTCTCCAGCACTGCCACCTTGGCCAGGTAGGTGGCCAGGCGGTCGTTCAGGTTCTGCATGGTGAACTTCTCGTTGCCGATGAGGCTGTCGTTCATGCCGGACACGCTGTAGCTGGCGGAGGAAGAGTAGCCTCCACCAAAACCACCCATGACACCGCCGCCGAAGCTCCCACCGCTGCCGAAGCTCCCACCGCCCATGGAGGCAGAGGAGATGCGGACTCCTCCACCCACAGATCCTCCGTGCACGCTGCCAGCCTTCATGGAAATACGACTGCCGCCTCCGACGCCGATCAGGGAGAGGCCGGAGCCTCCCATGGAGCTCCTCATGGAGCTGGAGGACATGAAGGAGGTCATGATGGATGAAGTCTTTCTGCTGTGGCTGAGAGAGGAGAGTGAGGAGCCACCGACGCTCGCCTCCTTTTTAAAGCTGCTGCAGACAAGAAGCCGTCAATCACTCAGCAAATACCATGACGACAGGTGAGAGGAGAGGCAGGTATGAGGAGTGGCAGGGAGGGTCAGGGAAAAATGTAACCTTCAAACCTACTTAACGAAGACAATAACGAGTTCGGCGGATCAATGGCGAGGTGTAAGGTCTCCTCCAGCTCCAGGCTTCATGCAACCTTTCTGTAATTACCGAGCAGGATCTGTGTAAACAGGCTGAGGCCAGTCCCAGTCGACTGCAGAGACGCTCCGGTGTCACTGCAGACTCTGATGCTGAAGGTGAAACATAATGACAGGCTGTGAACTCCGTGTGAGTCCGTGTGTGTATGCAAACTCACCTGAATGCACCTGTGACTGCAGGCGGGTCGACACTGAAGATGAAATGATTCTGATTCATTCAACAACAGAACGAGACGCCGACACGGTGACAAGGATCCTGCAGGAACGTGGCCGCTGTGCTCTCTGACTCCAGTTCCCATGATTCATTGTTCCTGCACAGAGCAGACCGGTCCGTGCATTCACCAGTTACACGGTTTGTAAATGCAATGAAGACAATCGACTACAGAAATGTATTGATATTAGAAAGTGTCATTTTGTGAACCGGCTCTTCTTCTGAGTCAAATGATCCGACTCCCTAAAAAGAACTGAACTTCCCATCACTGCTTCATAACGAGGAAAAACATTAAAACTTTAATCTGGAAAATTCAATAGTTTCAATTCTCCAATCGTTTACTCTAAAAATCTAAGTGTCGGGTTTAGGCTTGTCTCGGATCCGTCACACTTTAAACTGAAAACATCTCTGACCTTAAAATAATCGAGTCCGGACACGTTGAAAGATTCAGTTTCATCTCTGCAGACTCTCTTAAAGGTCACGCAGCCGAGCGTGCCGACTCGTCTGAACGAGGCCGAGCCCAGAAAAAATCCAGCTGGCAGCGCTGCAGCCGAGTCTTTATTTAAATCCTGATGTGACCTTTTTTTAAAGTGTGTTTACAGTCATTTTCCTTCATGCACAATAAGCCCTTCATATATGAATATTTAAAGTTATAATGAGGAGACTCAACAAACTGGTCTGAGGGAAAGTTACAGAAAGATTCAGGTCACGTTCGTTCCACATCTGTCCTACAGAACCGATCTCAGGTCTGTTCCTGCAGGAATCTGGGAGATGAATCATTTCATAAATATTCTGCAGAGCTTGTTTGAAATTTCAACTTTTACTGAAAGTTCCTGCATGTGCAGGCCGACATTTATTTTAATATTGTTAAATGTTGAACACACACTTCCCGTCCACGCGGTTTATTAAAGCAGGTTGATTTTATTTTGTGTCGTAACTCTGTTCTGGTTCTTTACGCGACTTCAAACTTCATCAGGAGTTTTTCTGGTTTTTGTTCTTCTGATTATGTAAAAATGTTACGTACTTAAACTGTTTTTACAATGTGAGGTTTGCACAGGACGATTTATTTTCCAGACTTTCTTCAAACTTTCTTCAAACTTTCTTCAAACTTTCTCCAAACTTTCTTCAGACTTTCTTTCGACATTTTAGAAATGAAACTTTAAATCTGAAATGACAAAGTTCATAGAGGTTAATTTATTAAACTTTAGTTTTTGTTCAGGCTGAGTTAAACCTGAGTTCATCGCGACCTCTGACCTGAAACTTTCTTCGTTGTTTTCAATCTTTTCTCGATCAGTAATTTATATGAAACTAATTAAAGTGTCAGCGAGTCGCTCGCCTCCTCGTTCCACGCAGCTCGTCTGTCATCGCCGCTCAGAGTGAACCTGTCGTCAGAGCGCAGCAGGGTGCACCGACCTGTTTCTACACCCTGACCCTGACCTCCACCACACCTCCACCCTCTGCTCCGTAATGTGATGCATGACTTTCACTGACACCAACACAAAGATGACCGATCTGTCACCTGAGTCTCCACCCGTCCCTGCACATCCACCCGTCCCTGCACATCCACCCGTCCCTGCACATCCACCTGTCCCTGCACATCCACCCGTCCCTGCACATTCCCCTGTCCCTGCACATCCACCTGTCCCTGCACATCCCCCGTCCCTGCACATCCACCCGTCCCTGCACATCCACCTGTCCCTGCACATCCACCCGTCCCTGCACATCCACCTGTCCCTGCACATCCACCTGTCCCTGCACATCCATGCACATCCCCCCGTCCCTGCACATCCACCCGTCGCTGCACATCCATGCACATCCACCCGTCCCTGCACATCCACCCGTCCCTGCACATCCACCTGTCCCTGCACATCCCCCCGTCCCTGCACATCCATGCACATCCACCCGTCCCTGCACATCCCCCGTCCCTGCACATCCACCTGTCCCTGCACATCCCCCCGTCCCTGCACATCCACCCGTCCCTGCACATCCACCCGTCCCTGCACATCCACCCGTCCCTGCACATCCCCCCGTCCCTGCACATCCACCCGTCCCTGCACATCCACCTGTCCCTGCACATCCCCCCGTCCCTGCACATCCACCCGTCCCTGCACATCCACCCGTCCCTGCACATCCACCCGTCCCTGCACATCCCCCTGTCCCTGCACATCTATGCACATCCCCCCGTCCCTGCACATCCCCCCGTCCCTGCACATCCACCCGTCCCTGCACATCCATGCACATCCACCCGTCCCTGCACATCCACCTGTGCTTCACAGAAACAGTCCAGCTGTTTGTTTCTGGTCACATTTTGATGGATAAACTTTATTAATCGTCGACAGTCGACAGTGAAGAGTTTGGTGTAGTGTAGCTGCCGTTAGCTGTCTGTTAGAATCACATCAAAATAATAAATACATAGAAACGATGCACAGCGCGTTGATTTTGAATATTTAATCAGTAATGTATCGGAACAAATACTCGAGTACATAGTTACCATGTTTCCTTTTTAACGTCACAAAAATGTGTCGCTCAATATGCAAATCTGCCTCCAGCCTGTGGGAACAGCTTCACTGGGCGCGATCCAACAGCCCCGAGCTCAGAAACCAGTTTACAGGAAGAATTAAGAAGTCTGTTACCTGATACACACCTGACAGAGAGATCACAACATGCACTCGTTTACTCAGACATGGTGTGAGGATGTGATGAAGGTGATGAAGGTGATGAAGGTGACGGTCTGGGCTGGTCATCAGCAGGCAGCTCGCTGAATATTTTCCATAACATTACATTACACCACATTACATTTAGCAGACGCTCTTATCCACAGCGACTCACAGAGGAGGACATGAGCTGACACAGAGTAGTTGTTAGTTTGTTAGTTTTAGGCAGGGAAGCATTCTGGACAGAGAAAGGTTTCTACAAGTTGTTTAAAGGTAGAAAGGGATGTTGCTGTTCTTGCAGACGTTGGTCGGTCATTCCACCATTTGGGGACGACCACAGAGAAGAGTTTAGAGTGACCTCGCTTTGTGAGAGGCGAGGGTACGACTAGACGGTTTGTATGAGCGGAGAGTAACGCCCTGGTCCGGACGTGAGCCTTTAGTAAGACGCTGAGATAGGCAGGGGCAGATCCTGAGGTGGTTTTGTGGGCTAGCGTCAGAGCTTTGTGTTTAACTCTGGCAGCTACAGGCAGCCAGTGCAGGTCGCTGAAGAGTGGGGTGACATGTGACCTTTTAGGTTGATTGAAAACCAGTCGCGCTGCAGCATTCTGGGACATTTGCAAAGATTTGATCGCACAAGCAGGTAGGCCGGACAGGAGCGAGTTGCAATAATCGAGGTGGGAGCTGACTGTAGCCTGAATCAGGAGCTGAGCGGCATATTGGGTCAGGTACGGTCTGATTTTTCTAATATTGTACAGAGCATAGCGACATGACCTCGCTACGGAGGAAATGTGCTCAGAGAGAGAAAGACGATCATCTAGTACCACGCCCAGGTTTTTAGCAGCATGGTTAGGGGTGATAGTGACGGTGCCAATTTTCAGGTTGAAGTCATGGCAGAGTGACTCATGGGCAGGGATGAGCAGGAGTTCGGTTTTTGACAGATTAAGCTGGAGATGGTGGTCTTTCCTCCAGGTTGACAGATCAGAGAGACAGGCGGAGACCGTGGTGGTGGTGGTGTCGTCCGGCTGGAACGACAGGTATAACTGTGTCAAGGTCAAAGTCAACAATAATAACTCTGTAAGAAGGGACAGAGGAAAAGAGAGGCCCCTAAAAAACACCACATGGGACCCGGGACACCCCGTCCCACATGAGTCTTTTAGTCTTTTAGGTTTATCTGAATGTAAACCATGTGTTTGTAATAGTACTAGTATTAGTATTAGTATTAGTACTATTACTAGTATGTAACAATGTGCAGACACCTCGACATGCTGACATATATTCAGCTGGCTCATGATAACTTCATGCACACTCAGCCGTCCTGTTGTTTTTGCAGACTCAGGTTTACACTTTATATAAAGTGAAATAATAATAATAATAATATAATAATAATAATAATAATAATAATAACGTCCAACACTGTTCAGAGTTTAAAGATATAAACTTCATGCTGACGCTCAGTGCTTCAAACTGGACGTGGTGCAGTTTGTCAGTGGCGCCACAGGATGGCGCTCTTTACAACACAAACCCTGAACATGTGGCAGCATAAAAAGAGCGACACGGCGACACCTGGTGGCCTTTAGATGTTAAAGCACCTCTGCAGCTGATGACAGGTCAGGGCGACATGAAACAGTCAAAGATGTTTGAAGAAAAACTCTGACACGGTCTGAGTCGTATAACAAATGTGTTACAATAAGTTAAACGCCTCCAGCTGAATAATGAGACTCTCCTGAACGATGCGTATGAACCGTGGAGGTCATGCAGAACAGTCAAAGTCAACAATAATAACTCTGTAAGAAGGGACAGAGGAAAAGAGAGGCCCCTAAAAAACACCACATGGGACCCGGGACACCCCGTCCCACATGAGTCTTTTAGCATACAGTGTAATACATACATACATTAACACACTTGACAGTGGCGCCGTCCTGGCGGTTCTTGTTTACCCAAATAACCTCAAAGTCCGGATGGACCAAGATAACAGCGAGCGACACAGACAGGATCTGAATGTAAACCATGTGTTTGTAATAGTACTAGTGTTAGTACTAGTATTAGTATTAGTATTAGTACTAGTATGTAACTATGTGCAGACACCTCGTCATGCTGACATATATTCAGCTGGCTCATGATAACTTCACCACACTCAGCCGTCCTGTTTGTTTTTGCAGACTCAGGTTTTTTGCTAGTCAAACATCATGTGGGTGGAAATGTTCTTCATGACTTTGAGCTGGAGCTGCATGTGAGCGTGTAGAGAAGAAGACGAGCAGTGTAAATGTGGAGGAGCTTCATCCTTCAGGTGATGGAGGCTGTGCAAACATCAGGAGCCTCGGGGCGTCTTCCCCACGTGATGGTGCATCAGGTCGGATGTGTGAGGTTTGAAAGGAGGCGACGTCCCAGCAGAGGTTCAACAACAGGTCATGTCCTCCTCCTCCACCCACAGCAGCTACTTGTCCTCCTCCATGAGGAGCTCCACCATGTTGGGCTCCTCCATGTACTCCTCCTCCTCCTCCAGTGCTGGAGTGGACAGCATGACTAACCTCCTGAGCGTCATCGACATCTCCACCGGCGAGAAGGCCACCATGCAGAACCTGAACGACCGCCTGGCCTCCTACCTGGAGAAGGTGCGCAGCCTGGAGGAGGCCAACGGCGAGCTGGAGCTGAAGATCCGACAGTTCCTGGAGAGCAGAGCGACACCTGAGGCCAACGACTACTGTGCCCTCTACGCCCGCGTCGAAGACATGCAGGACCAGGTGAGACCAGAACCAGCAGAACCACCTGAGGAGAACCAGGTTCCTCTGACCGAGACTCTGACTGAGTTTAGTCTGTCAGGCAGGTGGTTGGAGAACGTATAAAAAACAATGACATCAATTTTTACAGTGTAATCATTATTAATAATCATGGTTTGATTCTAGTTTTTGTGGGTTCATGTCTAATGTCTATAGATATATGACATGTATACACATGTATATAAACATGTCATATATCTATAGACACCTGGATAAAGGTCGACGATGGTTCAATGGTGCAGTTGAAGTTTTATTAATAAGTTTTTTTATTCGTTTACACTGAAACTTGAGGAACTTCAGTCGTGACCGCGAGCGTGTGCAAACTGTAAATATGTAAATATGTAAATAGTAAATGTAAATATGTTCAGGTTGTATTTGCTTTGTCGTCTGTTAAACACATAAAAACATTTCAAACTGTTGCAGAGTTTTTTTAGGTTTATCAAAGTTTTAAAATCATTTTGACATTTTTACTTATTTTAAGATTTAAACACTTTTTTTTTTCATGTGACGTAATTGAAATTTTTCTTTTTTGACTTTGACTCTGACGATGGCGTCCGTTTGACAAAGCGTTCGTTAATCTGTTCAAGTCTTTCTCGTCCTTCCTGCTCAGATCAACGTCGCTGCTCGAGGAAACGCCGCCCTCATCCTCGCCATCGACAACGCCAAGCTCGCCACCGACGACTTCAGAGTGAAGTGAGTCTGTTTCCTCATCGACGAGTCGAGACGCCGACTTAAAATAATCGGATCTGTTTTTTATCAGGTACGAGAACGAGCTGGCCCTGCATCAGTCGGTGGAGGCCGACATCAGCGGGTTGAAGAGAGTCCTGGAGGAGCTGACCATGACCCGGGCCGACCTGGACATGCAGGCGGAGAGTCTGAGAGCGGAGCTGGTCCAGCTCAAGAGGACCCACGAGGAGGTGAGACCGATGAACGGAGACAGAAAAGAAGCAAAGAAACAAAAAGACAGACGCAGATGTTGTAACTGGGTTCTTCCTGCAGGACCTGCTGGCTCTGAGGGCCCAGATGGGCGGTCAGGTCAACGTGGAGGTGGACGCCGCTCCTCAGGAGGACCTGTCCGCCGTCATGGCCGGAATCAGAGAACACTACGAGACCGTCGCCAGCAAGAACCGCAGAGACCTGGAGGCCTGGTTCCAGGCCAAGGTGAGTGCTGTTTCCTGCTCTGAACACGGTGACTGCTGCCCCCTACTGTCCAACACCAGGTTCTGCTCAGCAGATAACTGGACCTGATATCTGATCAATGACATTATTGATACTTGATGCTCCACAGTCGGCCGAGCTGAACAAAGAGGTGGCCGTGAGCACGGAGACCCTGCAGACGTCCAAGTCCGAGATCGGAGAGCTCAGACGAACTCTTCAGACTCTGGAGATCAAACTGCAGGCTCAGATCAGCAAGGTGAGACCAGACGTAGATCCAGATCAGTTCTATATATCAAACTCTGTATTAGAGTCAAACAGCACCTGTTGAACCCGGCTCACCTGACTGTCCTCGTCCTCCTGAACAGAAAGGAGCTGTGAGGGAACTCTGGCTGAGACCAGGTCCCGTTACGCCAACATGCTGGCAGGTTACCAGATGCAGGTCGGAGGTCTGGAGGATCAGCTGGCTCAGCTGAGAGCCGACCTGGAGAAGCAGAGGATCCAGTACAATGAACTGCTGGACATCAAGACCCGGCTGGAGATGGAGATCGCCGAGTACAGGAGGCTGCTGGACGGAG